>PITA01031411.1:0-15243 GCA_004023965.1 Spilogale gracilis
AAATAAAATAAAATAAAACAAAACAAAATAAAATATAAACAAACAAAAAAACTAAATTCCTTTAAGATAACTTTTGGAATTATGTTAAAAATAATTTTACCAAATGACAGACTGCTTCTCTAACATCCAAAAGATATTTTATAAATCTTTGTTCAAAATGCACTTATTACTTAACTTCAATTTTAAGGAAATTTCCAGGTCTTATTAATAGTACCCTACGATGATTTACCCTTCTCTTGAAGCCATTTAGATTTTAAATGTTCAGAGTCACCTGGGTAACTCAGTTAGTTAAGCGGCTGCCTTCGCTCAGGTCATGATGCCAGGGTCCTTAGGATGGAGCCCAAAGTTAGGCTTCCTGCTCAGCAGAGTCTGCCGCTTCTCCCTCTCCCTCTGCCTACCTGTACTCTGTATCTCTCTGTCAAATAAATTAAATAAAATCTTTAAAAAAAAAAGTTCTCCCTAAAACGTATAATGTCATTAAATTACAATCAAGTCTATCTACATATTAAAATTCTGCCTTGGCCAATCATGAAGAGAATCTGATTTTGAATGTTAAAACTCCACTGAGAGAGCTTTTACAAACTGCCATGCACATAAAATTTGATGGTCAAACTAGAAAGGCAACACAACATAAAAAGCTTTGTGTAAAAATGTCTCCAAGGAAAAGACTGTTGGAAAAAAAATCCAGCATCTAAATACGAATTACAATAAAGCTGTATAACTGACACTGATGGAATTTACTACAAAACACACAGGAAAACCGAATAAGATAGATATTTTGGCCTGCAAGAGTAAACCCCTGCTCTTTGAATTTAAAAAAAAAAAAATGTAAGGGAGGCACAGTGTGTGCATGTTACTGGGAAAGTTTTAAGACTTAAACTAAGAAGTACAATGTGCACTGTTCTAGCATGAAAACGTGCACGTAAAATATAGTGTATAAGCGATAGTACCCCCAACACGTGGAAACGCCCAGAACGTCTGGGAAGAGAGCATCCCACATTAGATCCCTCACAATTCAACACCGTCCAATGCTGCAGAACGAGGCAAATCACGGTGGGCTGCGCGGAGGTGAGGTGGGAAACGCGGCTCGGCGCTACACGCACGCCAAGTCTGGCTGCAACCCACGAGGGGCTGCGGAAAAATTTTCCGAGGCGAGCCCGCTGGTTGGTCCTCCGGGCCCAGTGAGAGTCCTGCCGAGACCGAAGCCTCCGTTCCGAGTGCGTGTCTACTCCTCTTCCAGCACAGTCCGGCCTGAAGTCGCACCCGACACGTTCTCGAGCCCGTGGGACCCGGGACCCCGGGCGGCCGAGCCGACGCGACGCGCGCGGGGCCCAAACGCTGGCGCCGGGAAGGCGAGCCGCTGCTCGGGGACGCCGGGCCCGCTGGGCGGGAAAAACCGGGGCCGAGGCGCCGCGCGCAGCCACAGCCCAGGCCGCGCTCCCGGCAGCGCCCCCTTCCCGCCGCCCGCCGCCGGCCGGGCCCGACACTCACCAGCCGGATGAAGCCGAAGCCGCGGTCCCGGTTGATGAAGACCTCGCTGGGCTCGCCGTAGCGCTCGAAGAGCCTCTTGAAGTCCTCCTCCGTGATGTCCGTGGGCAGGTTCCCCACGAAGAGGCGGCAGCGCTGCGTGTACGTCTTTTCGCCCGGCTTGAGGAAGCTCTTGATGTCGATGGTGAAGCCCAGCTCCTCCTCGGCGCGGTCCTCCGGAGGCACCGCGGCGGCGGGCGCCGGCTCCCCGGCCAGAGCGAGGGCCATGGCGGCCGCCGGCTCGCCCTCGCCTGCCGCGGACTCCAGAGCTCGAAGGCGGGCCGGGTTTTTCTCAATGCGCACTTGCTTCAGGTTTCCTCTTAACATCATCTTACTGACGCACTTCGGAGAGCGGATCTCAGTCCCGAGCTCTAGCCGTGTCTCGGTGTATACCTACGGAAACGGGAGACAGAAGGACAAAGTCAGAAGACGGCGAGGCCGCCCGGCGCGCTGCCCTGCCGGTCCCACTCACGGCCGCGGCGGCTGCACGTTCAAAATGGCGCTGCCAGCCGCCGCGGTTGGAAGAGACGCCGGCTGCAAGGCCCACCCCTCCGAGGCCGGCGCCGGAGCCAGCGCGCCTGCGCAGTATTGGCGCCGACGGCACGGGAACGAGCATGCGCAGAAGCACGCCGCTGCCCGGCTGCGCGTCCAGCCGCCCCGGCCCGGGCTTCGCCCACTGCGCTTCCGTCCTCCTGAAGTACCGACGGTCGGCTTGCACTGCGGGAGGAGGTTGTGCCATAGGTGCCCCAGGGTGTGAAAACACGCGGATCTGGAGACTGTCCATTTTCTCTTAGATGCCCAGCTCGCGTCTCGGCGGCTGTGGAGAAGTGAACGCCCGCAGACGTTAGGCAGGGCCGGAACGCGAAAAACCTTTGTGGCGGTTGCAACAGCAGGGTCTTTATGATACTCACTGTAAGACCGTCCGGCCCTGTGAAGTGGTCATACTGCTGACCATCTGCCTCAGAGACGGACTCCGGGAAAGTGCTTATGAAACTCGGAAGTGCAGACGCCGTGGAATGGGGGCACCGGACTTCCCGTGAAAGGGCCGACCGCGTCGGAGAGCCGCTCGGCTGTGCCCCGCGCCCCCTGCACGGCCTTCACTGCGTTCCCGTGCGTGGAAAGGTCAAGAGCACCCAGGAGGACGGAGGACTTACTGTCCACACCGCGGACGACAGGCAGCGGCTTCCAGGAGCTGCGTGTGTCCTCGGGAGCTGGAAGCAACGCGCGCGTCCAGCTGCGCCCGGTAAGCGGTGCGGCCTCCGGGGACACGCTCGGCCGCGAACACAGGCGCCGCCGACACGGGGTGAGCGCGCGGGGACGCGGGGGCGCCTTCGGAACGACCAGACTATGTTCGGGACCCGGGGGTGGCTCTACGATTGTCAAAGCCTGGTAAACTGCGCTGAAAGCGTCCGTGTTGTCGTATGTAAGTCATGCCTTAAAATTGCTTTCACTATCCAAAAACTTAAAGACGAAGCACCATCCAGACTCATCCCTGTTGACCTTAGTCACCATCCAGATTCTGCTCTCCCGACTCTGATCCCCGGAGAGGTCTGTACATCCCGGAGTCGGACCCGGCTCCCCACACCCTCGCAGTTCTCCAGAGCCTTTTATTGAGTGCTTGGGAACTCACCCCCGTCATCAGCAAAATCCCCTTCCCAGCCATCTTGAGGAAGACGGTTTTCCTCTGAAGATTGCTTCCCCAACACCCTCCCTAAGAGTGGACCTTTTTCCTGCATCCCATGCGTCACCGGACTTAAGGATGAGACGCAGACATTCTCTGTGACCCCCTGTAGTTGGAGAACATTCCCCCTCCTTCAGCAAAACCCCCAGCTCCAAAACACTCGAGCCAACCTAAATAGGAGCTCGTGCTCCCTCTCCCACGCTCCTCCTTTGCTCTCCCTTCCGCCCTCATAATAACTTCTCACCACTCTTTAAATCTATAACCACAAATGTGGGCCAGGACCGCAGCCCTACTCACGTCTCTCACCTAACAATTTCACACTGTTTTCTCTCTCCTCAAACCAACACTCCCGCTAATCTCATTCACAGCCAATATGGTCAATTTTTATTACTTCGCTGAAGAAAAAGACACAATCAGAATAAAATTGCCACACTCGATCAGCACCAAATCAACTAACGTAATTTCATGTGTAGCCTCCCCTCAGGTCACAAGAATGAATTGCCAAGGATCCTCTCTAAGGCCAACCCACTGGAGAGCATCTTCTTTCCAAGCACTTCTGCAGTTATCTAGTCACCTTCCCAAGTACTTGATCTGTATTCAGCTATATCCATCTGCAAAACAAAACTGCTGATAAAACTTGTCACTTTAGGCAGGATTGAGCCCGGTGTCAGGCTCCCTGCTCGGCCAGAAGCCTGCTTCTCCCGCTCTCACTTCTGGAGGGCTCAGTCATTTAGGGGTCCACATTAGGCTCACGTTCATCCCTTTCCCAACTAACCTCTGGAGATCACTGATGCTGTTATTTATTTTATTTATTTATTTTTTTGATAGAGAGAGAGCCAAAGAGAGTGAAAGCACAAGCAGGGGGAAGAGCAGAGGGAGAGGGAGATGCAGGCTCCTTCTGCTCAGGGAGCCTGACGTGGGGCTTGATCCCAGGACCCTGGGGTAATGATCTGTGCCAAAGGCAGACACTTAATGGACTGAAATACCCAGGTACCCCGATCAGTAGTGGGTTTTTTTCCTTTTAAATATTTTATTTATTTATTTGACAGAGAGGGAGAGAGAGAGAGAGAGAGAGAGAGAGAGATCACAAATAGGCAGAAGGTAAGCAGAGAAAGAGGAGGAAGCAGTCTCCCTGCGGAGCAGAGAGCCCCGATGTGGGACTCGATCCTATGACCCTGAGACCTGAGTGGAAGGCAGAGACCTAACCCTCTGAGCCACCCAGGTGCCCCTGATCAGTGATGTTTTTATCAACACCATAGTTTTACCTTTTCTAGGATGTCATGTAATTGGAAGCATATAGTGTGTAGCCTTTTTAGAATGCCTTCTTTCATTTAGTAATATGCATTTAAGATTCCTCTCTGTCTTTTCATGGCTCAGTAACTCGTTTCTTTGTAATATTGAATAATATTCCATTGTCTGGATGTAACACAGTGGATACATCCATTCATTTACTAAAGGACATCCTGGTTGTTTCCAAGTTTGGTAGTTATGAATAAAGCTACTATACACATCTGTGTGCAGGTTTTTGTATGGATATAAGTTTTCAACTCCCTTGGGTAAATAGCTAGGGAGAGATAGCTGGATTTTATGGTAAGATTACATTTAGCATTTGAGAAACTGACAAATTATCTTCCAAAGTGGCTACACCACTTTGCATTCCCACCAGCAATGAACGAGTGTTCCTGTTGCTCTACATCTTTGCCAGCATTTGGTGCTGTCTGTTCTAGATTCTGACCATTGTGTTACAGGTATAGTGGTACCTCTCTTTTAGTTTACCTTTAGCTGATAATATACAATATGGAAACATCTTTTCTTATGCTCATTTGCCATTGTTATATTTTTTCTGAGGTGTCTGTTAAGGCCATTGGCTCATTTCTTAATCAGATTGTTATTTTTGAGTTTTAAGAGTTGTTTGTATACTTTGGATAACAGTCCTTTATCAGATATATCTTTGGCAAATATTTTCTTGCAACCTATGAGTTTGTCTTTTTATTTTCATGACAGTGTCTTTTGCGGAGCAGAAGTTTTTCATTTTAAGGAAATTCAGCTTATCAATTCTTTCTTTCATAAATCATACCTATGTTGTTATATATAGAATGTCATCACCATGGGATGCCTGGGTGGCTCAGTTAATTGAGCGTCTGCCTTGGGATTGAGTCATGATCCCAGTGTCCTGGGATCGAATCCCACATGGGGCTCCTTGCTCAGCGGGGAGCCTGTTTCTCCCTCTGCTTGTTCTGCCTACTCTGCCTACCACAACCCCTGCTTGTGTGAGAGATGACAAATAAATAAAATTTTTAAAAACTAATTAACTAAATAAATATCATCACCTGGGACGCCTGGGTGAGTCAGTCAGTTGAGCATCTGCCTTTGGCTCAGGTCATGATCCCAGGGTCTTAGAGTGGAGTCCCTCATCGGGCTCCCTGCTCATTGGGGAGCCTTGTTCTTCCTCTCACTCTGTCACGCCTCTTGCTTGTGCTTGCTCTCACTCTCCATCAAATGAATACATAAAATCTTTTTAAAAAATAAAAAGTTATCACCAAACCAAAAGTCATTTAAATTTTCCTCAATTTTTCTTCTAGAATTTTTAAAGTGTTTTGTGTTTTACATTTAGGTCTTTGGTCCATTTTGTTAATTTCTGTGAAGGCTGTAAGGTTTGTGTATAGATTCTTTTTCATTCTTAGTGGGTGAATGTCCAGTTGTTCCAGCATGATTTATTGAAAAGACCGACTTGTTCCATTATATTGCCTTTGTTCTTTGCCACAGATCAGTTTATCTATATTTATGATGATTTATTTCCGGACTCACTATTCTGTTTCATTGCTCTATTTGTCTACCCTTTCTCTAGATGAAATGATTTTGATTAGTGTAAATTTATAGTAAGTCCTAAAGTTGTTTAGCATTAGTCTTCCAACTTTGTTCTTTTCCTTCAATATTGTGTTGGCTATTCTGGATCTTTTTCTTCCCCATATAAACTTAAGAATCAGTTTTTCCATATCAAAAATAAAATTTGCTGGGATTTTGATTGGGATTCCATTGAATCTATTGGGCAAATTGGAAAGAACTGACATCTTGGCAATATTGTCTTACTATCCATGGCATGAAATACCTCCTGATATATTTAGTTCTTCTTTGATTTCATATATCAGAAATTTGTTGTTTTCCATATATAGATCTTATAATTAATTGCATTTATATCTAATTTCATTTTGGGGGGCTAATGTAAATAGTATTGTATTTTTTAAAAGACTTTATTTATCTGAGAGAGCGAACATGTGAGAGAGACAGCATGAATGGGGGAGGGGGAGGACAGAGGGAGAGGGAGAAGCAGACTCCCCACTGACCAGGAAGCCTTATGCAAGTCTTGATCCCAGGACCCCAGGACCACAACCTGAGCTGAAGGCAGACACTCAACCAACTGAGCTACCCAGGCTCCTGGTATTATATTTTTAATTTCAAATTCCACTTGATCATTCTGGTACAAAAAAAAGGTAATTGACAAAAAAAAGTAACTGACTTTTGAAAATTAGCCTTATATCCTACAACCTTGCTATAATTGCGTATTAGTTTTTTTTTAAAGATTTTTTATTTATTTGACAGAGAGAAACACAGCCAGAGGAGGACACAAGCAGGGGGAGTGAGAGAGGGAGAAACAGGCTTCCTGCTGAGCAGAGAGCCCGATGTGGGACTTGATCCCAGGTCTCCGAGATCATGACCTGAGCCAAAAGCAGTCATTCAACCAACTGAGCCACCAGGCGTCCCTGCATATTAGTTTTTTGTCAGTTCTTTCAGATTTACTACGTACACAATCGTATCATCTGCATACAAAGGCAGTTTTATTTCTTCTCTCTCTAAATACAAGACCCTGTATTTACATTTTCTATCTTATTGCATTATCTAGGACTTCTAGAACAATATTGAATAGCAGTGGGGAGAGAGGATATCTTTGCCTTGTTCCTGACCTTACCAAGAAAGCTTTGCATTTCTTTTCTTTTTTTTTTCTTAAGATTTTATTTATTTGATAGAGAGAAACACAGTCAGAGAGGGAACACAAGCAGCAGGAGTGAGAGAGGGAGAAGGAGGCCTCCCGCGGAGCAGGCAGCCTGATGTGGGGCTAGATCCTGGGACTCTGAGATCATGACCCGAGCTGAAGGCAGAGGCTCAAACACTGAGCCACCCAGGCGCCCCAAGCTTTGCATTTCTTACCATAAAGTATGATGTTAGGGGTGCCTGGGTGGCTCAGTTGGTTAAGCAACTGCCTTCAGCTCAGGTCATGATCCTGGAGACCCGGGATCGAGTCCCACATCGGGCTCCCTGCTCAGTGCGAAGCCTGCTTCTCCCTATCTCATTCCTGCTGCTTGTGTTCCCTCTCTGGCTGTGTTTCTATCAAATAAATAAAATCTTTTAAAAAAAGATTTTATTTATTTATTTGACAGAGAGAAACACAGCTAGAGAGGGAACACAAGCAGGGGGACTGAGAAAGGGAGAAGCAGGTTTGCTGCTGAGCAGGGAGCCTGATGCAGGGCTCCTTACTGGGACTCCAGGATCATGACCTGACCTGAAGGCAAATGCTAAAAACTGAGCCACCCAGGCACCCTGAAACCAGACTTAAAAAAAAATATTTTTATTTGAGAGAGAAAAAGAGCATGAGCAAGCACAAGCAGGGGTGAGGGTAGGGCAGAGGGAAAGGAAGAAGTAGACTCCAAATTGAGCAGGTAGCCCAACATGGTTCTCAATCCCAGGACCCCAAGATCATGAGCTGAAGGCAGACACCTAACTGACTGAGCCACCCAGACTCCCCTCAGACAAACTAGACTTTAAACCAGACTATAACAAGAGATGGAGGACACTATATCGTAATAAAGAGGTCTATCCAACAAGAAGACCTAATAATTGTAAATATTTATGCCCCCAACTTGGGAGCACCCAAATATATAAATCAATTAGTAACAAACACAAAGAAATTCATTGATGGGGGAGGAGCAAGATGGCAGAGGAGTAGGAGATCTAAATTGTGTCTGGTCCCAGGAATTCTACTAGATGCTTATCAAGTCACTCTGAACACCTACAAATGCAACAGGAGATCAAAAGAAGAATAGCAGCAAGTCTATGAACAGAAAAGCAACTACTTTCTGGAAGTTTCAAGTCTCTTCAGATTTGGTTTGTGTACATTTTTCTGGGGTCATTGTTACCCTTTTAGCATTTTGTTCTCTCATTCATCTATTCTTCTCTGGACAAAATTACAAGGCAGGAAAAACTCACCTCAAAAAAAAAAAAAAAGAAAAGAACAAGAGGCAGTACCAACAACTGCTAGGGACCTAATCAATAAGGATATTAGTACTATGTCAGAACTAAAGTTCAGAATGTTGATATAAAGATATTAGCTGGGCTTGAAAAAAGCATAGAAGGTACTAGAGAATTCTTTCAGGAGAAATAAAATCTCTTTCTGGAGAAATAAAAGAAATAAAATCTAAGCAAGCTGAAACCAAAAAAGCTATTAATGAGGTACAATAAAAAATGGAGGCTCTTACTGTTAGGATAAATGAGGCAGAAGAGAAAATTAGTATATAAGACCAAATGATAGAGAATAAAGAAGCTGATAAAAAGAGAGATAAACAACTACTGGATCACAAGAGGAGAATTCGAGAGATAAGCGATGCCATAAGATGAAACAATATTAGAATAATTGGGAGCCCAGAAGACATAAGAGGGGGGGCATAAGGTATATTGGAGCAAATTATAGCAGAAAATTTACCTAATTTGGGGAAGGAAACAAGCACCAAAATCCAGGAGACACAAAGAATCCCCCTCAAAATCAATAAAAATAGGTCCACACTCCATCACCTAATAGTAAAACTTACAAATCTCAGAAACAAAGAGAAAATCCTGAATGCAGCTTGGGACACGAGATCTGTAACCTACAATGGTAGAAATATTAGACTGGCGGCAGACCTATCCACAGAGACCTGGCAGGCCAGAAAGGACAGGCATGATATATTCAGAGCACTAAATGATAAAAATGTGCAGCCAAGAATACTATATCCAGCTAGGCTGTCACTGAAAATAAAAGGAGAAATAAAAAACTTCCAGGACAAAAAAAACTAAAGGAATTTGCAGACCCCAGACCAGCCCTACAGGAAATATTGAAAGGTCCTCTAAGCAAAGAGAGAGCTTAAAAGTAAAAGAACAGAAAGGAACAGAAACAATATACAGTAATAATCACAGGTAATACAGTGTCATAAATTCATATCTTTTTTTTAATTTTATGTATTTATTTGACAGAGAGAGAGAGATCACAAGCAGGCAGAGAAGTAGCCAGAGAGAGGGGAGGAAGCAGGCTCCCTGCTGAGCAGAGAGCCCAATGCAGGCCTCGATCCCAGGACCCTGAGATCATGACCTGAGCCGAAAGCAGAGGCTTTAACCCACTGAGTCACCCAGACACCCCAAATTCATATCTTTGAATGATTACCCTGAATATAAATGGGCTAAATGCCCCAATCAAAAGATACAGTGTATCAGAATGGATTAAAAAAAACACAAGACCCATCGATATGCTGTCTGCAAGAAACTCATTTTATTTTTTTTTAATTTATTTATTTGACAGGGAGAGAGATCACAAGTAGGCAGAGAGGCAGACAGAGAGAGAGGAGGAAGCAGGCTCCCTGCTGAGCAGAGAGCCCAATGCGGGCCTCGATCCCAGGACCCTGAGACCATGACCTGAGCCGAAGGCAGAGGCTTTAACCCACTGAGCCACCCAGGCACCCAAGAAACTCATTTTAGACTCAAAGACACCTTCAGATTTAAAATGAGAGGGTGGAAAACAATTTACCATGATAATGGTCATCAAAAGAAAGCTGGGGTGGCAATCCTTATATCAGACATATTAGAGTTTAAACCAAAGACTATAATAAAAGATAAAGAAGGACACTATATTACACTTAAAGGGTCTGTCCAACAAAAAGATCTAACAATTTCAAATATCTATGCCCCTAACAAGGGAGCAGCCAATTATATAAACCAATTAATAACAAAATCAAAGAAACACATCAACAATAATATAATAATGGTAGGGCACCTCAAGACCCCCCCCCCTCACTGAAATGGACAAATCATATAATCAAAAGATCAACAGGGAAATAAGGGCTTTAAATGACACATTGGACCAGATGGACACCACAGATATATTCAGAACATTCCATCCCAAGCAACAGAATACACATTCTTCTCTAGAGCACATGGAACATTCTCCAGAATAGATCACACCCTGGGTCACAAATCAGGTCTCAACTGATACCAAAAGATTAAAATCATTCCCAGCATATTTTCAGACCACAATGCTTTGAAACTAGAACTTAACCATGAGAGGAAAGTTGGAAAGAACTCAAATACATGGAGACTAAAGAGTATCCTACTGAAGAACAAATGGGTCAACCAGGAAATTAAAGAATTTAAAAAATTCATGGAAACAAATGAAAATGAAAACACAACTGTTCAAAATCTTTGGGACAGAGCAAAGGTGGTCCTGAGAGGAAAGTATATGGCAATACAAGCCTTTTTCAAGAAACAAGAAAGGTTTAAAGTACACTTAATGGAGCTAGAGAAAGAACAGCAAATAAAGCCTAAACCCAGCAGAAGAAAAGAAATAATAAAGATCAGAGCAGAAATCAATGAAATAAGGGCGCCTGGGTGGCTCAGTGGGTTAAAGCCTCTGCCTTCGGTTCTGGTCAGGATCTCAGGGTCCTGGGATCGAGGCCCACATCAGGCTCTCTGCTCAGCAGGGAGCTTTCTTCCTCCTCTCTCTCTGTCTACTTGTGATCTCTCTCTCTCTGTGTCAAATTAATAAATAAATAATCTTAAAAAAAAAAGAAATGAGATAGAAACTCAAAGAACAGTAGAACAAATCAATGAAACTAGGAACAGGTTATTTGAAAGAATTTATAAGATTGACAAGCACTTGGCCAGATTTACCAAAAAGAAAAGAGAAAGGGCCCAAATTAAATTCATGAATGAAAGAGGAGAGAGTACAACCAACACCAAAGAAATACAAACAATTATAAGAACATATTATGAACAACTATACACCAGCATATTTGACAATCTGAAGATGGATACATTCCTAGAGATGTATAAACTACCAAAACTGAACCAGGAAGAAATACAAAACCTGAACAGACTCATAACCAGTAAGGAAATTGAAGCAGTCATCAAAAATCTCCCCCACAAAACAAGAGCTCGGGGCCAGATGGCTTCCCAGGAGAATTCTACCAAACATTTAAAGAAGAATTAATACCTATTCTCCTGAGATTGTTCCAAAAAATAGAAAGGGAAGGAAAACTTCCAAATTCATTTTATGAGGCCAAAATTACCTTGATCCCAAAACCAAAGACTCCATCAAAAACGAGAATTACAGACTAATATCCTTGATGAACACAGATGCAAAAATTCTCACCAAAATACTAGCCAATAGGATCCAACAGTACATCAAAAGGATTATTCACCACCACCAAGTGGGATTTCTTCCTGGCTGCAAGCTTAGTTCAACATCTGCAAATCAGTGTGCTACAATACATTAATAAAAGAAAGAACAAGAACCATATGATACTCTCAATAGATGCTGGAAAGGTATTTGACAAAGTACAGCATCTTTTCTTGATCAAACTCTTTACAGTGTGGGGATACAGGGTACATACCTCAATATCATAAAAGCCATCTATGAAAAACCCACAGAGAATATCATTGTCAATGGGAGAAAACTGGGAGCTTTTCCCCTAAGGTCAGGAACACACCAGTGCTGTCCACTATTACCACTGCTATTCAACATAGGACTAGAAGTTCTAGCCTCAGCAGTCAGACAACAAAAAGAAATAAAAGGCTTCCAAATTGGCAATGAAGAAGTCAAACTCTCACTGTTTGCAGATATGACACTTTGTATGGAAAATCCCAAAGACTCCACTTCAAAACTGCTATAACTCATACAGGAATTCAGTAAAGTGTCAGGATATAAAATCAATGCACTGAAACCAGCTGCATTCTATACACCAACAGCAAGACAGAAGAAAGAAATTAAGGAGTCTATTCCATTTACAATTACACCCAAAACCATAGGATACCTAGGAATAAATCTAAGCAAAGAGGCAAAGAAACTGTATCAGAAAACTATATAGAGTACTCATGAAAGAAATTGAAGAAGATTCAAAGAAATGGCAAAATGTTCCATGCTCATGGAGTGGAAGAACAAATATTGTGAAAATGTATATGCTACCTAGAGCAATCTACACATTTAATACAATCCCTATCAAAATGCCATCAACTTTTTTTTTTTGCTTTTTTTTCTAAAGATTTTATTTATTTATTTGACAGAGAGAAACACAGCTAGAGAGGGAACACAAGCAGAGGGACTGAGAGAGGGAGAAGCAGGCTTCCCACCAAGCAGGAATCCTGATGTGGGACTTGATCCCGGTTCTCCAGGATCATGACATGAGCTGAAGGCAGTCACTTAACCAACTGAGCCACTCAGACGACCCAAAATACCATCAACTTTTTAAAAAGAAATGGAACAAATAATCCTAAAATTTATACGGAAGCAGAAAAGACCCCGAATAGCCAGAGGAGTGTTGAAAAAGAAAACCAAAGTTGGCGGGATCACAACTCCAGTCTTGAAGCTCTATTACAAAGCTGTAATCATCAAGACAGTATGGTACTGGCACAAAAACAGACCCATAAATCAATGGAACAGAATAGAAAGCCCAGAAATGGACCCTCAACTCTATGGTCAACTCATCTTCGACAAAGCAGGAAAGAATGTCCAATAAAAGAAGACAATCTCTTCAACAAATGATGTTGGGAAAATTGGACAGCCACATACAGAAGAATGAAACTGGACCACTTTCTTACAGCAATCACAAAAACAGACCCAAAATGGATGAAAGACCTCAATGTGAGACAGGAATCCATCAAAATCCTTGAGGAGAACACAGGTAGTAACCTCTTTGACCTCAGCTGAGGCAACTTCTTCCTAGAAACATGGCCAAAGGCAAGGGAAGCAAGGGCAAAAATGAACCATTGGGACTTCATCAAGATAAAAAGCTTTTGCAGAGCTAAGGAAACAGTCAACAAAACCAAAAGACAACCAACAGAATGGAAGAAGACATTTGCAAATGAAATATCAGAAAGGACTATTATCCAAAAGCTATAAAGAATTTATCAAACTCAACACCCAGAGAACAAAGAATCCAATCAAGAAATGGACAGAAGACATGAGCAGACATTTCTCCAAAGAAGACATCCAATGGCCAACAGACATATGAAAAAGTGCTCACCTCAGCATCAGGGAGACACAAATCAAAACCACAGTGAGATACCACCTCATACCAATCAGAATGGCTAAAATTAACCAGTCAGGAATGACAGATGTTGGTGAGGCTGTGGAGAAAGGGGAACCCTCCTACACTGTTGGTGGGAATGCAAGCTGGTGAAGCCACTCTGGAAAACATTATGGATGTTCCTCAAGAAGTTGGAAATAGAGTTACCCTACAACCTAGCAGTTGCACTACTGGGTATTTACCCTAAAGATACAAATGTGGTGATCCGAAGGGACACGTGTACCCAATGTTTATAGTAGCAATGTCCACAATAGCAAACTATATAAAGAGCCTGGATGTCCATCAAGAGATGAGTGGATAAAGAAGATGTGGCAAAACACGCGCGCGCGCGCGCACACACACACACACACACACACAGGAATACTATACAGCCATCAGAAAGAAATCTTGCCATTTGCAATGACATGGATGGAACTAGAGGGTATTATGCTAAGCAAAATAAGTCAAAGAAGGACAATTATCATATGTTCTCACTGATATGAGGAATTTGAGAAACATGACAGAGGATCATAGGGGAAGGGAGGGAAAAATGAAACAAGATGAAACCAGAGAGTGAGACAAATATAGGAGACTCTTCATTTCAGGACTCAAACTGAGGGTTGCTGGAGGGGAGAAGAGTGGGGGGAAGGGGTGACTGGGTGATTGACACTGGGGAGGGTATGTGCTATGGTATGTGCTGTGAATTGTGTAAGACTGATGAATCACAGACCTATACCCTTGAAAGAAATGATATAGCATATGTTAATAAAAAAGAAGGAATTCACTGATGATAATACAATAATATAAGTGGATTTTAACACCCCACTTACTGCAACAGAAAGATCATCTAAGCAGAAAATCAAAAAGGAAACAATGGGGCGCCTGGGTGGCTCAGTTGGTTGGACGACTGCCCTCGGCTCAGGTCATGATCCCGGAGACCTCGGGATCGAGCCCCACATCGGGCTCCCTGCTCAGCGGGAAGCCTGCTTCTCCCTCTCTCCCTCCCCCTGCTTGTGTTCCCTCTCTGGCTATGTTTCTCTCTGTCAAATAAATAAAATCTTTAAAAAAAAAAAAAAAAAAAAAAAGGAAACAATGGCTTTAAATGAGACACTGTACCAGATGGAGTTAACATATATTCAAAAATTTCATCCTAAAGCAGCAGAAGACACATTCTTTTCGAGTGCACATGGAACATTCTCTGGAATAGATCACATACTGGGTCACAAATCAGGCCTCAACAAGTACAAAAAGACTGAGATCATACCATACATATTTTCAGACCTCAACACTATGAAACTTGAAGTCAACCACAAGAAAAAATTTGGATAGACCACATATATGTGGAGGTTAAAGAATACCTTAATAAAGAATGAGTGGGGGCGCCTGGGTGGCTCAGTTGGTTGAGCGACTGCCTTCGGCTCAGGTCATGATCCTGGAGACCCGGGATCGAGTCCCCACATCGGGCTCCCTGCTCAGCGGGAAGCCTGCTTCTCCCTCTCTCACTCCCCCTGCTTGTGCTCCTTCTCTAGCTGTGTTTCTGTCAAATAAATAAAAATCTTAAAAAAAAAAGTTGCAACTATGTGAGGTGATGATTAACTACATTTTAATGTGATCATTTGCAATATATACAAATACCAAATCATTATGTTGTACCTGAAACTAATATCAATTATA
>PITA01031412.1:0-15252 GCA_004023965.1 Spilogale gracilis
CCCACCTGGATCTCAGGGGTCCTGCCCAACCTGGTTCTCAGGGGTCCTGCCCCACCTGGATCTCAGCAGCCCTGCTCACCTGGATCTCAGACTTCTGGTCTCTAGAATTGGGGGAGAACCAACTTTTGCTGTTGTAAGCCCCTAGATTTGGGTCCTTCCTGTGGCAGGTCTAGGAGATTCCCACAAGAGGGCAAAGTGGATGACGGTCTCGAGTCCTTGAAGCTGGGGCCCTGGGCAGGAAACCCCAGCTTTGGTAAGGAACTTCTATTTACTCAGGCTGCCCTTCCTATGGATGGTTCCTATATCAGCCAGAAATTCAGCAAGGGCTTCTCAAATCTCAGCAGGAACTTTCTGCCTCAAAGCCTCTCCAAGTATTGCCCGAAATGTGCTTTGTTAAAACAAGGAAATCCACATGCTTCCCCCCAGCCTTGCCCCCTGAAGCATACAGTGCAATGATTGTGTTTCAATTTTGATTCAGATGCATTTCCTTGGTCGCTGGGGTTTGGGAGCAAGCCCTCTGTGCTTGGCTCCCCGCTCTGTAAGACAAATGTTCTGCTTCTCTGCTGGGGGAAGAAAAAAGCCTGAACTGCTGTTCTTGCTTTAAATAAAAAAGTGCTTATTCACATCAATGTGGGGGAAAGCTGTTATTATCACACCTATATTTTGGGCTCAGAGTAAGCTGAGAATGTCTCTTTAGAATCACAATAAATCCAACCAGGAGGATGAATTTCTCAAAAATGAAATTGGGTACTCAGCTGCTTTTCATTATGGGTTTTCAAAAAATAAATGGTGTTTCCATTTGTTATTTATGTGCTCTCCGAGTGTAATGGTTGTAATGATTAATACTGAATTTCTGAATTTATTCTAAAAAGGCACTTCATAAATATTGAACAGCACTATTATCTGCAGGTATCTCCATTTATTTTATTAAAATGGAAATTCAGAAATCATCAATAAAATGATATTGTGCATTTTGAGGTGGCCCTGGAGAGGGAAAAGGAACACCATGTTTCTAGCCCCACCAGCATCGCTCCACTTGGAGGGGTGAGCGAACGTCGGGCGTACCTGACTCATCCCGGCGTGAATTCCATGGTTTGGGGAAAAGGCTTTGGGTTCTCTTGTCTGTGCTTGACCAGTTCGATCCATGCGTGTCTTCGAGAGGGATATTCAGAATGAGTGCTGTTTGTGCTTTAATTTTCCACCAGAGAGGGCAAGCCCGTAAGTATGAAGAACAGGCATTCTCAATAAGACCTCATTGGTAGGGTATTATTTTGATAACGTCTCTAGAAGGAGGTCAGAGGCCTCTAAAAACAAAATTTCGCTAATCCTCTCAGCAGTGCTGAGATGTAAGCCAGGGTGATTTTTACCTCCGAGTGCCTAGTGAGCACATTCCGGAAGGCTGTGAGCCCATGGAGGTTCCCGGATTTGACTGGGTGGTCCGATGTGGTGGCTTGCCAGGCCTCTGGGGGACAGCTTGTAGGCTGCCGGAGAGCAAACCCCGAGTTCGCAGAGCCTGAAGGAGAGTCAGTGAAGAAAGGACACAAGTCTGGGCTTTGGTGTGGTTCATGGTCAAGCATTTATTAAGCACTGACTGGATACCACAGTCTCAGGGTTAAACCTGGGCATTCACAGCAATCCCCAGTCTTGTCAAAATCATTTAGGCGTTTTTAGATTCTTTCTTGATCCTTCAGCCCAAGATAGGGAAGAAGGGGGATGGGCTCCACTTGTCCCTTAGTTAGCTCAACACTCAAGGCCCCTCCAAGATGGCGCTAGGACATGACCTGTAACCTTAAGCCTTCCCAAATTGGTCTTCCCTGGCCACACAGGTCTCCATGGTGCCTTCCAGACAAGACCTGTTCTAGAAGTTTCTGGAAAGCAGTCAGGACTGGTGTAGTGCCTTGAGGCTACCATGGGTGTGGAGTATTTAAGCTCTGCAGGAAGGATGAGACCAGGGGATGGAGAACTTACCGGAATGCAGACGGCTCAGTGGAGAGCATCCTGGCAGGAGCCAAGCTCCGGTGACCCAAGGAGGGAGATGAATGAATAAACACCCAGGATCCCTGTCCTCCCTGCTCCCGCTTCCCCCATGTTCCCGTTGGCCAGTCCCCACTGAAAACTCGCACACAAGGGAACCCATTTGTGTTGTGACTTGGAGAGACTCTCTGGACACACAACTGGGAGGAAAAGGGTTCAGGTAGATCCAGAGGGCAGGTGGCAATATTCAGCACAACATATGTCAAGTCAACAAACATGGTAAAGGAAACAAGAATTTTTAGTGCAGGATGGAGTGCAGAAAGCTGCCCATCAAAGGAGGTCAAGGTACAAAGTGGTTGGTGCCCTGGGTGGAGCACGGCCCAGCTTCCCAAATGGACCTGGGGGCAGGTCCCTGGTCTGTGAGGCCAGGCTCCTCAGAATACACCCCTCTCAGGACTAGTGTGGAGGCCAAGGGTGTAACTCGACGGAAGACAATTGCAAATGATTTTCCAGAAAGCAATACCCCATCGGTGCTGGCTGTGACCCTCATTATGGCCCTTGGTGGCCTCCCGCACTCACACACAGCACAGTGTGGATTCAGTCCTTGAATGATGAGGACCCAGGGAGAACCTGGGGGATCAGCTAGTGTTTGTTGTGAGACAGCCTTCCAAAGACCCAAAGGAAAGCTTTAAAACACAAAACTTCTTCATATTTAATGTGTATCTCTCTCTCTTTGCACATCTGCCTCTTAAAAATACGCTGGTGGGATGTGCGGGAATCGGCACCCGCATGCACTGCTGGTGGGAATGGAAACAATTCTAAAAATGGTGTGGCAGTTCCTCAAATAGTTAGAATAGGATCCATCACTCCCACTTCTGGGTAAATATCTAAAATAATTGAAAGCAGGGCCTCGAAGAGATCTTTACACACTGCGGTCTGAGTAGCATTATTCACAATAGCCAAAAGGTGGGAGAAATCCAACTGTCCATGGATGGATGAATGGTTAGCAGTGTGTGGTCTGTGCCTACAGTGGGAATATGACGCAGCCTTGAAAAGGAAGGATGAATAGCAGCTGCTACAAAGTGGATAGACCTTGAGGAGATGCCACTCCGTGACATAAGCCAGACGCAAAAGCTCAAATTGTGTGTGATCCACAAATACGGGGTCCCCAGAGGAGTCCCACAATAGAGACAGAGTAGATGATGGGTGGCAGGAGGTGGGATGCGGATGGGGAGTTAGTGTTTCACAGCAACATGGAAAGATGGAAGTTTCTAGTAGGGTTGGTTGACCAACAACATGAATGGCCTTGACGCCATTAAATCGTGTGCTACAAATTTTCCTATTATACCACCTTTGACCACCCCAACTCCAGGCTCATAGTCGTGGATGGGACTCATGGGGAATGCATGATTCTGACACAGAATACTGTGGGGATCTTCATTTGCAGGCAGAGGGGGTACAGGGTTAATGCACACGGAATGCCACGTGTGGGCGTGAAGATAATGGTTCCAGATGAAATTGGATGTAGGGACAAAGATGCACCTGATATGGGCCGAAACCCAGAGACATCATGGCAAAGACAGGAAGGATTGCAAATGGCGAGGGTCACAGTCGGTGTGGGGAAAATCTAATACCTCTAAAATCTTATCATTTTGATTTCACAGAGGAACTCGCAGAAGGGAAGTTTCTGTGCAAAGAGCACGAATTACCTTTTAGGGTGAACTCTTTTAGGGCAACGTCTGGTGGGGGGGCGAGGGGCAGGATGTGTGGGAGGAAAGGGGGAGAATTTCAGAAATGAACCAACGCAGCATTTCCAACAAGGTGGTGGGAAGCTGCAGAGAAAGTGCCCTCCTAGAGAAGTTTTTTTGTTTTTTTTCTTTTTTTCCCCAGGCACGACAGGAGTTAAAATAGGTAATAGCACTTTTAATGTTGAAGGGCAAACGCGACTTTCTCTTTTAAAAATATCCTGGGGGAAGTTAGGACAATGAGGCATGGTCACCGACTAGAGGGTTTTATTGAGTCAGAAAATCAATAACTACAGGGTAGGGGCTGCAGACAGGATAGTTATTAGAATACTGTGGAGATGATCCGTAAAGATTCTCCTGGATGCGCGAAATGAGATTATCGCGGAGGGCGGCCCCTGGATAGGAGAGTCTCGTAAGCTCTGTGTGTGCACATTAATTAAAGCAACATAAGGGTGTGATTCCTGCAGAGTCCTGGGTCTTAATATCTTCCTCGAGGACCCTACATTCGTTCGAGGACCTCAACCTGCCCCCTTATCGAGTTTTTCTTTTTTACATCGAAGGGCAATAACATTTATTCACGTGCATATTTTCTTCCAACATACTCTTATTATTGATGTGAGATCCACATAACGTGAGGTATTTTAACAGATGAAATCGACCGGCGTTCAGCTTGTGCGTTCTGTTGTACTCCTACCACTTCTGTCCAGTTGTAGGACATGGTCATCCCCCAAAGAGGAGAGCCCGTGCTGATTACCACCCATTCCATGCCCCCTCTCCAGACCTGCCAATCACTTACCTAGTTCTTGTCTCTGGGGATTTGCCTGTTGGGGACATTTTTCATAAATGGGGTCATCTACAATGTGATGCTGTGTGTGCTTCTCTTGTGACCATCTGCTTCTCTTGTGGCCTCAAGGCCCATCCGCGGTGCAGGGGGTTTCCGAGCTCTGGTCCTTCTCATGGCGGAGTCATGTTCCCCTGCATGGACAGACCACATTTTGCTTATCTGCTCATGTACTGGTGGGCATTTTGACTCTTTAGATCTTTGAGCTATTGTGAGTCATGCACCTGTTACCTGGCTGGAGTTCTGACTTCCATTCTTTGGGGTGTCTACATGGGTGTGGAATTATTGGGTCATATGGACTTCCGGGGGAAACACAAGCTCCATCTTTGTTCCACATACCAGATGAGTAGAAGACTACATGCTTCTACGTCTATGTTTAATCCATGATTTTCCCCCAAGTGTCTGTCTCCTGGGTAGTCGTGACCATGACCGGGGGCAGGGAGAGGTGAGCACGGGTCAGAGTCTGAGGCCCAGAAGGAGGAAAGGGAAAGTTCTGTTGCATCTGAGGGAGGCTGCTGGTCACCCCCAGGGGTGAAGTGGGGTGCGACCGTGTCCCTGACAATCTTCCCAGAGCTCCCTTTGGCAACACAGAGGAAAACTATTCACAGGCAGTTGGTGCGATGGGACAAACGTCAGAATTCTTACCACGCCGTAAAACTCGAAAGTGTGTTTTCTTTTGTGCCTTGTTATTTCTTCCTTCAAGCCCGGGGAAAGTGGCCTCCCGGGCTCCTGGTGTTTTATTTAATAGCCCACATAAGAATGTTTCCTGTGTACACAGTTTCCTTTTGCAGATGGCTGTGGACTCCCTGGGAGCAGAGACGTTGCTCTGAGCCAGTAATGCCCACAGCTGCCAGGCCCGCGCTTGAACCCCTCACTGGGGAGGTGCAGCTCACCTGAGTGCTGAGAATGTCACTGTGAGTTTCTGATGTCTCAGTCCCTATGGTTGGACAAAGGAGGGCTCCCTGTGTAAGGCTCAGGAGGAGATGTTGGTTTTTCTGGTTTTTCTGGAGTGAGATAGAGGTTCCTGGAGGCCCTCTTCTCTGCTGTCTTGGCTTCAGCGTGGGTACCAGGGGTTCTCATGATACTGAGCGAGTATCAGTGCCCAAGAGACATTTGAGGAAGCATCGGTCGCCTAGGTCAGGATGAAGACATGAGTTGAATTTCAGACATAGAGTTCTGGAATCAGTGCACGTTGATGTCTCTCCGTGTGTCTTGTTGGCAGTTTGGGGTTGCTTGCCAGCCCCTGTGGTCCCCACACAGAAGGGTTGCTCTTCGGCCCCAAGCCCAGGAAGGGGCTTTTATGTCCTTGAACCTGTGTGAGAGAACTTACCAGTGAGAACACCAATGCTATACTTCGGTTGGAATGTAAGATGGGGAACCTAGAAACATTTAGGACCATGAGGGAGGATAAGGAGGACCAGCAGAAAAGGGACAAACAGAAGCATGAGAATACACTTAAAAACCGCTTTTCCTCCAACATGGCATGTGATAGGAGGTCAAACGATCGGCAAGGTTGACCAAGTTCTTCCTCCCAAGAGGTAGGGTGTCATCCCTCTGATCTCACTGGGAGGAAGGATATGTCCTCTCATCTGTGATGATATTAAATACAGGAGTGCGATCACCAAGATCTGATTGGAAATGAGCTCTCTGGGTCTACGAGGCTGCAGTGCACCTGCTGTGGGGGCAGAGAACCTGTCCTTCAAGCCACATCCCTCAGTGGACTATGTGTCTACCTTCCTGGACAGTCTCAGCTTCCAGATCCACGAACTGGAACCACAGCACCTTCCTCCAGGACGGGGTATACATGGACCCCACGTGAGGCAGAACATCTGGGCCTGGGGAGATGTTCTGACTTTTCATAGCCATTTCCCCCCAGCCATCCTGGGAGCTGATGAAGCCATGATATACAGAGGCACTGGGTGTGGTGTTCATGCAGGTCCCATTTGGTGCTTTCATGGAACATGGTGTTGGGCAGTGTCCCTTGCAACGCACACCCAAGGAGTTTAGGGTTCAGTAGTAGGGGCATACCAGAGAATGGGAACAGGGTCAGGGGAGTCTCTGCAGCCCTATCTGAGCTCTGATAAGATGACTGCATAGAAAATCCACCCAGAGAAGAAAGTAGGAGAGTAAGAGAAGAGCAAGAAGACAGAGAACGTTTTGTCTTACTGCCTGAATGAACTCTGAGCTCCTGAACCACCAGCCAGAGTCGTGAGTTACTGGGGGAGCTGGGGAACTTTGGTCCCATCATGGTAGATTCCCAGGGCCCTGGGCCAGGGACTCGTGTGCCTCCTGTGGTGTTTCTCTTACTCTTTCCCCCTGGTGAACTCCAGGCACAGAGCTCACCACATGTGTCTTTTCCAGCCCGCGGGAGGCACCAGGGCAATGCTGGAGATGGTGAGCCGATGTGGTGAAGGGACACCCCCTCCCTCTGTGTGTGTTCCTCCTGATTTCCCCTCTCGGTCTCTGTGGCCACAGAAGAAAGGGGAATCCTGTCTCTGTTCTATCCACATCTTGACTTTTGATCTAGCATTTCCAACATGAGACCAGAACCAGGATGCTGGCAGGATCTGCCATTCTTCTAGCGCACTATTCGGCCAAGGGTTACCGGCCCGCTTCTTAGCAACATGGTTCCTCCCCATTGGCACCCATGGGCTTCTCATGTTCTGGTCCTTCTGGTTTTATGCACGTCCTCTCTTGGCCATCCAGCACAACCTTTATGTCACCTTTATTGAAGTTCATGTTGCTTCCTCCTTGTAAATGTTGCACTACGACTTCTGTTTTGTTTTGGTTGCATTCCTAAGCCAGGAGGAACACGTTTCTGGAGTTGGGAGAACACTGCCCATCACGGTGGCCTCGGAAGCCAGGTTGGGAGCTTGGTCTCCATTGGGAAGGAAGAGGGTTCAGCAGGGTAGCCACATGCCCCTGGGTGCCTTTTGCGAGGATTGCTCTGGGGAGTGAGTTGGAAGCTAGTATACCAAACGCAAACGTGATGGATAATATGAACGGGATGGTGGGGAAGGAGGAAAAGAGAAGACAGGTCACTATTGCCGTTCTTCTTCATTCCATGTTTGCTTTTGAAATAATCTAAAGTATCCAGCCCCATTAGAAGATGGGCCAAAGGGCCCCCTGTGTGCCCTCCAAGAAGATGGGTTCCACAGACACTGACTGCTGTAAAGGAGTGCTAGACAGTCCGTTCCTATCATGCTCTTCTTCTGGTGTTGGAAACAAATAGATGGCCTTTTATGCCATTTCATTTGACACCTTAAAACATGAGCCACGACACCCAGTGATGGTGAACGGGAGCAGAGGGCACATGGGAACCTGAACTCAGACAGCCATCCTGCCCCCCAGTATGAATTCCCAACACCAGTCCAGTCCTGCCCTTATACACTCTGGGTTTCATCTTTGGGTTTGAGCCACGCTTTCAGAAATGGAGTGGCACTTGTCCTCTCTGTGTATGTGGATGAGCTTATCCCGGGTCAGGGTGGCCTTAAATCCAATGACAGTGGTCCTCGTAAGAGACAGAAGATGAGGCACAGACACAGAGGAGAAGCCATGGGAAGGCGCCAGTTACCAGCATCCCACGTGAGAGAGGCGCCCCGGCTGATGACATTCTCCTCATTGATCCCGGTAATGCCTCAGCTTCAACCTCACAAGAATCAAGAATCCGTGTCAATGAGCTGTACCATCAACTCACACTTAAAAGGCCATTTTAATTAACCGCTTTGTCTTCGCTCAACGCGACAAGAGGAGCACGGTGCAGGGAGGTGGGGGGGAAGACTCCTCGAGACAGGAGACATTGTTTTCAAGTGTATTGTTTTACTGAGGTGCCAATTAAATTCTCCAGCTTCATCACCGCGGGAGGGATGGGGGGAAATGACTTTCAAAAAGGAAAACGGAGAAGGCGGTTGCTTCTGTTGTCGGTGTATCAGAATCGAAGGCAAGTGCAAACAAATTATGCTGTCATGCTCTCTCTGAGTAAGTCTTATTGGGGGGTATCGCGTCCTTCTTGTGATAAAGACAATACCGCATCAAGAGTACACTGAACATGGTGTTCCAGAGCCCCAAACAAAGAAAACCTTTTACAAACCCCCTGTGCCTAATTTCGTTTTAGAAAATTAGATACTCAGAATTTTGCATAAGATAACTGTATTACCAGGATGCAATTTGGTCTGGCTTACTGGCTTTAGTGCATGTGGTTCCTTAATAAAAAGTGTCAGTTAAAATGAAAATACAGCTTGGGTAATTAAATTTAATTGGATCTTGTCACTTTAAATCCTCTTCGTTTTTGAGGGTTTCTACAGAATTGCAGCTTCTGGTTTTGCTAATTTCTTTATTGCAAGCTGCTGCTGAACCTGACCCCCGTCTAATGAACTGAGACCCTGTTTTCGCGGGGGGCTCTGAACCGTGAAGGTGGTGGCACATAGAGGGAAAGGGTGGGCTCGGGGCCTGGAGGGAGGGGTGTCGCCTGTCGGTGGGTGGGCATACCTGAAGGACGTCGTTGGATTTTCTTACCATCTGGACGACTGCAGTGGTCTTGGTTGCAGGGGACTTCCCAGTTCTGCAAGACGCCACTGTGTTTGTAGAAGGGGAGTGACTCATGCTGCAGGTACTGTAACATTGGATATGTTCACTAGATACATTGTAGCCACTACCGGAGAGCTGCCTGCCCAAGCTACATACAATATGAGTTTCCTCTTGCTGCTGCAACAAGTGGCCCAGAACTTGGTGGCTGGAAACAACATAGATTTTTAAGTCTCTGGGCCAGAAGCTGAAACTCCCAAATTGTAGTGCCTGGGCTGAAGTTCAAGTGTTTTCTGGAATCTCTAAGGCAGAATCCAGTCCTTGCCTCTTCCAGTTTCTGCATCCCTTGGCTCGTGGCCTCATATCACTCCAATCTCTGCTACTGTCATCGTAGATCTTACTGTTCCCTTCCTGTCAGAAGGACCTTTGTGATGACATTGAGCCACCTGGATAATCCAGGATAATTTCCCATCTCAACATCCTTGACTTAATCACATCTGCAAGGCTTCCTTCGGCTGCATGTTCATAGGTTCTGGGGGGACTAGGATGTGGATATCTTAGGAGATTGTTATTTAGCTGGCAACAGATAATATGGAGATTGTAGGAAATATGGGTAAACTGGTGAGTGCAGTCAACAGGGACCTGCAAATAGAATTCTTTATCTAATAGCCAGACAAGCCCTGGCCTCTGCTTTACATACTGGCTGCACATCACCCTGACCCCACCTGCCAGATTGCATGGCTTATCTTTTTTTAAAAAAAAATATTTTCTTTATTTACTTGACACAGAGAGAGATCACAAGCAGGCAGAGAGGCAGGCAGAGAGAGAGGAGGAAGCAGGCTTCCTGCTGAGCAGAGAGCCCGATGTGGGCCTCGATCCCAGGACCCTGAGATCATGACCTGAGCTGAAGGCAGTGGCTTAACCCTCTGAGCCACTCAGGCACCCTGGCTTATCCTTTCTGACCCAGAGGGGTCCCATCTCCTTGCTACAGCTCCCCAGTTCCATTGTCTGAAATCAAGAAAGCTCTACTTGTGGAGAAAACATGGAGACTTACGCTGTGGCCCTGAAAATAACAAATGAAGAGTCTGCAAGTGTCCTTAGAGCTGATTTCCCTTAAAGGCAGCTGGTCTAGTCTTGTGTGCTTTCTCTGAAGGAAATTTTCCACTAGGTCATGGTGGAGCATCTCTTACTCCACTGGAGGTTGCCGCTTGTTTTACAGATGACTCCAATTGAGGACCCAATGGAGGCATGTACTGGAAGATTGGCGGCCTGCTGAACTTATTTTAAGGGTGTGCAGCCCACACTCTTCGACCTCAACTTCCACATCTGTGGCTCATGTATCCTGTGCTTTTCCAGATTTTTCCTTGAATATAATGGGGTAGACAATATTAATTGAAATAGATTTTTGCATTGGTTTGTTTTGGAAATGCCTTCATAAAGGCTACTCATCATTACGTTTTGATTATATTGAACGACCCACCATGGGGTTTCTTTGGGGCTCTCAGGGAAACGTTGTTTCTGGGGATTGCCATCTCAAACAGGAAAGGAAAAAGAGTGTGGCCATTGGTAGTTCTCCCTTCCTACATGGTCCACAGGTACCTGGGATGGAGGGTTAGGGACTGGGATGTCCACTCCTCCCCCATTCCTGGATACTTCCTCTACTGCTGCTGCATGCCAGATGCCTCCATTCCCCAGAGCAGAGTCAGCCCAGTTGGTTCTCTTCCTCGGGAAGGACCAGAGCCCCCACAAGCCACACTCACCTTCTGCACAGGTGAGGGACGTCCTGTGAAAGGTGCATGGGGCTTGCACTGATTCCTGAGGTTATGGTTCTTCGTGTCTCACATTTGCACATCTGCCACCATCTTCAGTGGACCTGAGGGGCCATACATGATGCACGTGGGTGGGCCTGACCCAGAAGGTGGGTCATGGCAGGAGGACACTGGGTTGGTGGTGGGTAGACCCAGCTGCTCTATGCCCCCTGTCTTCTCAGCTGTAGAATCAGGGCCCAAGTTGTGGGGCTTTCTGGATGCAAGAATGGGAAATTCTAAGGCAAGACAGAGGTGGTCCTTTTCTTGATGCGTGTGGGTGAAGATGTGTCCCTGTGAGACCCCTATGGATGCTGAGGATGGTGGTCTTAGCTCCAGGAACCTGGCTGGCACATCACTCAGGGGATTCATTTGCAGACTCCTTTCCTCCTGCCACTTGGACTCTGGCTTCCACTCCTAACATCAGGCTTTGATGTGATAGGCAGAAGCTCCTTCTTTTTAAATTAATATTTGGTCAAATCATCCAGGAGAAGTGGTGATACCCCTTGGCTGTTGTTCCAGGACATGCCATAGCCAGTTAGGTTGGTCTTAGGTCCACTACTGGGGCTCTGCCTGCCCATCCCCGTCTTCCAACCTAGATTCGCAGCCATGTGGTGAGGTGTTTCCTACAGTCCAACATAGCGTGGCTCATGTAAACCCCTCTAATTTATAGATGGCTTCAGGTTTAATCTTGTGTGCTCCCCTCCGGTACCCTAAATTATCAATCACTTTAATGACATGCAGAAAAAAATAACAGGCAAATCTTAGATGACAGTCTTATTGACTATTTTAATACAATTTCCTAAATCAAAGACCTGACCAAAGCTCATAAAAAAAGTAAGAAATTAAAGAAATACACTCAAGACAACAAATATTATACAGATAGACTTATCAAATCTTTGATTCTATGCATAGGACTTTCTCTTTCTGTGAAAATATGCAGCTGGCCTCTGGAATCTGGGCATGCATAGCTAGGGTTCACCTCTAGAATCGGCAATGATGCCCTAAAAACACTGGTACATTTAAATTTCAGGACTGAGTTTCAGGATCCTGGGACCCTTGCAATTTTCTAGGTTTGACTCACATTGACTCCTGGGCTGATACCCTTTGTTCAAAAATGGTGAGACACACAAAAGTGGGTCTTCCTAAAATGTACGTTGAAGGCTGAAGTCTGGGCACTTAGGAATGGGACCTCAATTAGAAATGGGTCTTTGCAGATGTGATCCAGGTATGATAATGTTGGGGCAGGTCCCTGAGGTTATAGGATTGCTATCCTCACAAGTGAATGAAGAGAGACAGAAGGAAGGAAGGAAGGTAGCCACGTGAAGACAGATGCAGGGGTGTGGCCACAAGCCAACAACATGCCTGGTTTCCAGCAGCTCCCAGACACCAGAAGGAGGCACAGAAGAGACCTTCCTTCTGTTGGAGCTGCCACAAGGACCCAACTCTGCCAACCATTTTATCTCGGACGTCTGGCCTCCAGAACGGGGAGAGGGCTCATGGATGCTGCTATTTGCCGGCCACTGTGTGGTATTTTTCTAAGGCAGCCCTGGGGAGCTCCCACAGATGGTCATTTCTGTTCATTGCGTTGTACGATGCCACATGTTTGTAAGGCCATTTAAGCACTAATAAGGTGAACTCAGTGTCTGGGAAGCACGCCCCAGCAGCTGTCTGCTGCAGAACACACTGTGGCGTAGCCACAAACTTTTATGAACATGGTCCTCCTACCCAGGACCATCCCAGCCCACACCCAGAAACCAGACTCACATCTTGAGGACCCAAATTTAAAGTTTTGTGGCAGCGTTAAATATTTTGGATGACCGGATTCACCTGAACTCTAAGGGAACAGAGGCGCTCTTGTGTTGAATGTTTAGACTAGCAAGATGGCATATTTATTGAGAGAGAGGCCGAGGCAATGTGCAAAGAAGTTTGGATGTAGAAACACACAAAAATCCTCACCCTGGAAGAAAAATTCTTTGGCAATTTGGGGTACCATAAATGCCAGCCTCTTGCTATTGGTTTGGACCAGGTTCACTCCTATTTCTCAAAGGCTCAGGGGAACAGGGCTGGGAGGGCGTCACCCCATTTTACCCCAAGAATGGAGCCATTGGGATGTCTCACTGGCATTGTTATGTTAGTGAGCTCTGTGATCTGTCAGTAGGTAAGGTGGCCCCCAGCCATCTGGGGGTGTGCAGAGAGATGTACCTGCTTTTGCCTTCCCACAAGGTCCTACCCATGCAGGGTTCCAAAGGTAGCTCACACCTTTTCACACACCGATGTTCAGAGTTCTGGTCAACCCCGCTGTGTAATAATAATAATAGGACAGCAATCCTATTACCTTACGGACCCAGCAAGCCCAGGCTTTTCTCTGCCACTGTCCCATACACACACTTGCAGCTCCCGAGGACTCTACTGTTCTGACCACTGTGCCCAGGGCTCTTGAGCATAGGTCATTCTGTTAGGGGCACACGGAGAAATGAGAACAGCAAGGCAGTGGCTTGGGTCTAGGGAAACAGCTTGCTGGCCTTATGTCTAACCCTACACTGTGTCCCACTGATGATCCCACATGGGCATACTGGGGACCTGGGCCAGGGGCTCATTGCCAAGGTACATGGTTCCTCAACATGTGTTCCAGAACATTCCGTGGTCACTAGACGCCGCTGAACACTGGTCCTGGGCTACAAAGTGGCCTGTGTCATAACGGTTGGTGTCAGGTCCATGTATCAAACATGGTTTTAACCCATCAGCCCTGGTATCTTCGGACGTGTGGCTGATATTTCCTTCGACTTTCCTGCAACCACAGTCATGGGATTAGAATGAAGTTTTGGAAGGAGCCAGGCAACCACCCTCCTCCACTGACCCACTCAATAAAGGAAACTGATGGGCAGATAAAAGGACGTGGCAATTGTTGTATTTAGCACAAAAATACTGGAGCTCAGGGCAGCTGAAATATTCTCCCACGTCCTGTTAATTATTGATTTGTTCAGACGATGCTCTCAGAGCCTCCTTTACTTGTTTGCAAGGAGCAGAAGTTCAGAACGATGCACCATCTGCTTTTGTGGAAGCCTTCGTGGCATCTCACGTGATATGGCTGGGACCAGGCTCTCAGAGGTGACATCAAGTCTCAGATGTCATAGAGACCAACCGAAGGAGCCGGGCACATGGCAGGATAGAGAAGATACATGCATGTCATGGATGGGAGACGGCCGAATGCCAAGACGGATGCACATGGTGGTTCACAAGGAACCTCTTGAGATCTTTGTCAGACTCGCTTGTGAATTCCCCATGGTTTTCCCGTTGATCACGCATTTTCCCTTTCTGAGTGCTTGCTCCATCAGACCTCTACCCAACATCTCCCCGTTCTTCTTGAGTATGTCATCCACGTTAGCATCCATGGGAGGCAGAATCATGGCCCCTGAAGATGTATCCCCGACCCGTCCTTAGGCCCACCGAGTGCTGACTCTTAGGGCAAAAAGGACCTTCACAATCAATTATGGATCTTGAGATAAATGTTAATTGTTATTAACATACCTCTGTTTTTGTATAGATTTCAATAACTGGGTAATTTTAGAAGCATTGTTTTAGAAATATATAGTGGTGCCAGCGAACATCTTGTTTATCTATGTGCATTGTACACATTTTTCATTCTTATGCGTTTTGTGATTGGATCAAACACTAATTATATTATTTTGTTACATCTAAAAAAAACATGTTGACCTGCTAAATAAAGCATTTCCCCCCGGGGCGCCTGGGTGGCTCAGTCGGTTAAGCGACTGCCTTCGGCTCAGGTCATGATCCTGGAGACGTGGGATCGAGTCCCACATCGGGCTCCCTGCTCGGCGGGAAGCCTGCTTCTCCCTCTCTCACTCCCCCTGCTTGTGTTCCCTCTCTGGCTGTGCTTCTCTCTGTCAAGTAAATAAATAAATAAATCTTAAAAAAAAATTCCCCCTCTTCACCAGTACCTCCTCCATACTATTGTCCCTTAAAAGCGTCCCTAATTTCAGCTTTTAATTTTGTATTTTATATAAAACAGATCGTAAAAACAAGTTCTAAGACTTGGAGAAATTCAAATACCATCTACGGGGAACCCAGGAAAAAAACAGACAAGAAAACCCATCAAAGCAAAGAGCCCCTGTTGAAGCTTCATGTTCGTTCATTCGTGGATACACACACATCTGATTGTCTATAGTTTGCCTGGCCCTGGAGGGCCTCTGGGGAGTCAAAGCAGAGAGAGAGTGGGTCAGGTGAGAACCGGTGCCCATGCACTCCAGGAGAGGAGGCGTTTTGCGTTTTAGGGACAGCAATAAATACATTTGTAAAAGAAATGAGTTTCCAGCTGGAGCAGGAGGTGCTGGAGATTGCT
>PITA01031413.1:0-15247 GCA_004023965.1 Spilogale gracilis
TGGGTGGCTCAGTTGGTTAAGCAGCTGCCTTCGGCTCAGGTCATGATCCCGGAGACCCGGGATCAAGTCCCGCATCGGGCTCCCTGCTCAGCAGGAAGCCTGCTTCTCCCTCTCTCACTCCCCCTTCTCCCTCTCTTACTCCCCCTCTCTGGCTGTGTTTCTCTCTGTTAAATAAATAAATTCTTAAAAAAAAAAAAAAGAAAAAAGATTTTTTAAAAAATGGCTAACATTTACTGGATGCTTGCTATGTGTTGCCACCAAATGCATTATGTGTATTATCACATTTAATCAGCATAACAACCCTATGAGGTGGAAACTATTCCTCCACTTTATAGACAAAGGACTTCATTAAGGAATGAAGTAGTAAAGAGATCACACAGCTATGAAGGGTCAGAATCCCTGGGTCCCCAATTCTTTTTTTTTAAGATTTTATTTACTTATTTGACAGAGAGAGAGAGCTCATGCTTAAGCAGGGGGAGAGGAAGAGGCAGAATCCCAGCTGAGCAGGGAGCCCGCCTTGGGGCTCTGGCCTAGGACCCTGTGATCATGACCTGAGCTGAAGATAAATGCCTGACTGGGGGCGGGGGGGCAACTGGGTGGCTCAGTTGGTTAAGCAACTGCCTTCAGCTCAGGTCATGATCCCGGAGACCCAGGATCAAGCCGCACATCGGGCTGCCTGCTTGGCGGGAAGCCTGCTTCTCCCTCTCTCACTCCCCTTGCTTGTGTTCCCTCTCTGGCTGTGTTTCTCTCTGTCAAATAAATAAAATAAAATCTTAAAAAAAAAATGCCTGACTGGGCCAGCTAGGTGCCCCCTGGGTCCCCAATTCTTTTTTCTTCTTTATTTTTTAATTAACTTACAATGTATTTTTAGTGGCATAATTTTTTTAAAATTTTTAAATTAACATATACTATATTATTTGTTTTAGGGGTATAGGTCTATGATTCATCAGCCATACATAATTCACAGTGCTCACCATAGCATATACCCTCCCCAATGTCCATCACCCAGCTACCCCAAACCCTACCCTCTCCACTCTAGTAACCCTCAGTTTGTTTCCTGAGATAGTCTCTTATGGTTTGTCTCCCTCTCTGGTTTCATCTTGTTTCCTTTTTCCCTCCCTTCCCCTATGATTCTCTGCCTTGTTTCTCAAATTCCACATATCAGTGAGATCATATGATAATTGTCTTTCTCTGATTGACTTATTTCACTTAGCATAATACCCTCTAGTTCCATCCACGTCATTGCAAGGGCAAGATGTCATGTTTTTGATGACTGCATAATATTCCACTGTGTACATATATACCACATCTTTTTTTATCTATTCATCTATCAACGGACAGCTAGGATCTTTCCATAGTTTGACTATTGTGAACATTGCTGCTATAAACATTGGGATGCACATGCCCTTTTGGATTACTACATTTGTATCTTTGGGATAAATAGCTCTGGCTCCCCAATTCTTATCCATTGTGTTATCTTGACTTCCCCTGGGCTATTGGCAGTGCCAATTCTCTGGGGAAGCAGCACTGAAAAATTATGAGCCATTGAAAAACCTATCCCTCCAATTCTGCCATGGACCTTAGAGACTTTCTTCAGTCCTTCCCCTTCTTAATCAGGACTGACAGACAAGGATATAGAGATCAAATTTTTAGAGTAGGTGACTTGTAACAGAATTAATGGTGAACACTGTTTCTGACAGGTTCTAGTGTTTTGTTTGTGGTATGGGTTATAGCATCTCTCACCTGTCCCTGACTAGAAAACTAAGAGTTGTTCTGTTTGCTGAAATTGGCACCCATATATTGAAAATGTTTTCAAAGAAACAGTAGTTTTTAATGGGATCATTTAAAAATTCCTGCTTTTTTGGGTCCAGGACGCATGATGGAGCGGGTGTATTTACATTCCCTCAAGCCCCAACTAAAACAAGAGTGAAGACATGCAAAAGAGAATAGGAGGGAGGAGTTGTTCATAGACCAGAGAATCTGATGACTTTCTGGAAAAGAGAAAGTGGTAAGAACTTATTTACAGGTACAATAGAGCAAAGGAAACTGTAACTGCAAATGCACATGAAGGATAAAGGCAGAGCTGGATAAGAAATAAGGGAGCAGGCAGGAAAGAGGGGAAGGAAGGAAAGAGGAAAGGAAGAAAGATTAGAAATGTCAGAGATGGACGGATGTTGTTAGAAAGTTAAGCTCCATCTGTAAGGCAAACTAAAATGCAGCATTATTTCAAGCATATGAAAAAGTGTAAGAAAATACAATCCCTTTGACCCTGATGCTTGAACAGTTTTCTTTGAACAGTACTGTTCCTTCTCTAAGGGTTTGATAAAAATGCTTGGTATGAGGAGAATCTTATTTAAAGAGTCATGATATTAAAACTGTCAAAAGGTTTCCAACTTTGAGAATCAGTCTACAGAGAAACCATAGAGGATTGTACAGTTACAGAATAGAATGTAAAGGTTATGAACCTGGGCAAGGTGAAAGTAATATTGTAACTGTCATGTCTGGAGGAGAGGAGAGGAAGACGGAACAGAAGTGCTATTACCCTGGTTCATGGTAGAGAATCAAAAGGTCTTGTCTAAAGTTGATATTATAAAAACGAGATGTGTAAGTGTATTATATAAAGCTGTAGAAGTAATGAATAGAAAAGACAATAATAAAAATGTAACTAGCAAAAGTTGGCAGTGGAAGGGAGGTAAAAGCTAATGTAAGTGAGCTGAATTCCCCATCTCTTATACTAAGGAGTCAATTGATAAGATTTAAATTTGGTGAATCGGGCGCCTGGGTGGCTCAGTGGGTTAAAGCCTCTGCCTTTGCTCAGGTCATGGTCTCAGGGTCCTGGGATGGAGGCCCACATCGGGCTCTCTGCTCAGCAGGGAGCCTGCTTCCTCCTCTCTCTCTACCTGCTTCTCTGGCTACTTGTGATCTGTCTCTCTGCCAAATAAATAAATAAAATATTTAAAAATTTTTGGTGAATCAAGAAATAAATGATAAGCATCTTATTTTGAATTATCATGACATACAACACAACTAAAAGTAGAAATGGCTAAAAATAGCTATTTCCTACCTATTCTAGAGAAATACTTCCACATGGGTCTCGTAAGTAGGGACAATGATGTTCAGTGTAGGTCTGTATTGTAATATTAAAAAATTGGAAATATCTGAATGTTCACTACACATAAATAAATTATGGCCCAGTAATATTATATAACAGTTTGTTTATATATATATGTAAATATATATATATATATATATTTAACAGCAAGAGAGCAAGCACAGAGAGAGAGAGGGAGAAGCAGACTCCCCACTGAGCAAGGAGCCCAATATGGGGCTCCACCCCAGAACGCTGAGATGACCTGAGCCAAAGGCAGACGCTTAACTGACTGAACCATGCAGGTGCCCTATACAATAGTTTCAGGGAGTGAAATACATATAAAATGCACTGACATGGAAAGATATCCAAGACATGTGTTTTTATTTATTATTATTATTTTTAGAGAGGGTGGTTGGGGAGAGGTAAAGAGAGAGAGAGAGAGAGAGAGAGAGAGAGAGAGAAAGAATCTTAAACAGGCTCCACACTCAGCATAGAGCCCAACATGGGGCTTGATCTCACAATACTGAGATCATGACTTGAGCCAAAAAAATCAAGAGTCAGACACTTGGGGCACCTGGGTGGCTCAGTTGGTTAAGCCACTGCCTCCAGCTCAGGTCATGTTCCTGGAGTCCAAGGATCAAGTCCCATATCAGGCTCCCAGCCCCGCAGGAGTCTGTTTCTCCCTCTGACCTTCTCCCCTCTCATGCTCTCTCTCATTCACTCTCTCTCAAATAAATGAATAAAATATTAAAAAAAAAAAAGAGAGAGAGAGAGAGAGAGAGTCTGACGCTTAACCAACTGAGCCACACAGGTGTGCCTACCCAGGACATTGGATAATATTAAGTCAAAACAGCAAGTTGTTGGATTATAAATGTATGCCCTTTGTGTAAAATAAAAACCAGAACAAGAATCTCTATAAAACTTTTCAAGATCTGGGAGGAAACCCACCCCTGTTAACAGTGGTGGTTACCTCTAAGGAGGGGAATATAATTGGGGTGATGGTCAGGAAGGACTCTAGCTTTGTCTGTATGATTTGACATTTTTGCAAGGAAGTGTTCATGTGTGATTTGTGTAGCCTGAAACCGATCATTTTTAAGTGGTTACCATTGTGGCAGACGTAGCACTTTTTCATTTAATACCACCACTCTGCGATATAACAATTTCTTTTTTTACTGTGTGCATGTATTTCTTTAAAATAATAATTTTAAATAGTAACAATAAGAATCCGTGCTTTTTGCCCCGTTAGTTACAGGAAACTTCATAGAACAATGTTGCTGCAGGCAGTTCTCAAAGCCCAAAGGTTGCCCTCCCACTAGCCCCATAAATGATTGTTATTTATGACCACTTCGTGACATAGATACGTACAGCTATTTACCATTTCTGCTGGGAGGATGGATGTTCACATTCATATGAGACAAAAACAAATCAAGATTCAGCGAGACGGGCTGCTGTGGGCTTGGGGATTAGAAGAGCAAAAATAAAAATAAAAAACAAACCTAGCAACATACTCTAGTAAATCACTTCTCCTTTCTGTCTTATTCTTAGGAAAGGATTTAACAACCTCATCTGAGTCAGAGACATTTTTATGTACTCGCCACTGAGTTTTAAAACGCATGACAAAATGTTTGGCTCAATTTGCCTCTGGGCTGAAAGCTCAATTGTCATCATGGCGGATCTTTTTGTCCAGGATTCAATATGGCAGTGTGCATATGTCACTTTGTCCGACAACGGCTCTTCTCTATTTTCTTGTCTTTTTGAGCAACCTTTCAGAAAGCTTCAAAATTTTACCAGACCCTGTAGGTTTCACTTCTTAAGACCAAGTGAGATCATTTGAACATTGGGGGATGAGAGAATACCTCTTTCAATTCTTATTCAAATTCTGACCTTCCAACAGCCTCCTTCCTTCAACATCCCACCATTTTGTTCTTTCTGAACTTCGAGGACTGGGTTGAGGTTAACTTTCCTGTTCTGCTGCTTGTCTTTTAGGCATGGTACGCTTGGGAAGAACCTGGAATCTTTCCAAAGCAAGTATCACAGATATTGGTTCAGATGATAATGTTGAACACTTTGTTTTACCTATAAAGGAATTAACATTATTGAGTTTGTTCACAAACAATATTATTTAATCTTCTCAATGACCCTGTAAGGCTGGGTTTTAAAGAAAAAAACTGAAGTGAGAACAGTTAGGAACTTTGCCTTAAGAGATACATCACAACAAACTGCTCTCTATTCCAGGCCCTCGACACAGCTCTTTTGGTCCAGTTAGCTAACTGGAGGTCTTTATTAAATGCCTCCTAGGCCTGCTTTTAGCTTTTAATAAAAGCACCTTTGTGCAGTTTAGTAAACTTCCAGGGACTTTAATGGGGAGATCTCTTAATGAATCCCTTTGAAGTTGCCAACTCCTTCCAGATATATTCACAGTGATACCATGAGTTGCTTTTTAACCTGCTGAAACAAAGCACCCTATCTTTGATGTTGGGCTCTGAATCCTAACCTGCATTTCTACCTGGGGCAGTGCATTTAGGGTGGTGAACTGCCACTTGAAAAGAAGATCCATATGCTTTATTTCCCCAGTATATATAAGCCCTTCTCTCTATTTAACTCACTTTTTTTTTTTTTTTTTTTAGTTCTAGCTGATGTTGGAAACATCACTCCTGAACTCCTGGGCTTTGAGATATGCAGGAGAGAACCATCAGATCTCTCTACCCAGAACCAAGTAGGTAAAGTAAGAAGATAAAGGATAGGGGAGCCTGGATGCCTTATTTGGTTGAGCGTCAGCCTGTGACTTAGGTCAGGATTCCAGGGTCCTGGGATCAAGCCCCCGTCAGGTTCCCTGTTCAGCCAGGAGTCAGCTGCTCCCTTTGCCCCTCCCCCTGCTTATGTTCTCTCTCTCTCTCTCAAACAAATAAAATCTAAACAAACAAACAAACAAAAAACGTAGAGGACAGAAACATCACAAGATCACTCCTGTCCCACCTTATGTCAGCTGTGGCCCAGCCCCTTACATTACTCCATTCACCCTCATGTTGGAGGTACTTAAACCAAACTGTGAAGGACTCAAATCTTGGAGTTTGGTACCTCAAACCAAGCCTTCATTTACTCTATTCATTTTCCCATCTGCCATGTCCCCCACTGCCTGTCCCAGGCAGCCCTAATCCTCCTCCAACATGATCTAGGCTTGTCCTTCTCCTCTTCTCCCCAAGTTGAAATATTCTCACTCTCTGCTCATTTCCATTGGTTCAAGATGTCTGTGCCTTCCACAATGAGCTAGCCTGATAATCCAACCCATGCAAATATACTAAAAGGCTTAGAATAGAACCTCCCTTCTCCTCCCAAATAAAGCACACATAGTTCGTTCAAGACTAAAAATATCCAAAACTAAAAAGAAAATTATAAATATGTAAAATTTCCCCCACCTTATTTTTCAACTAATTTATCCTGAACACCTTCCCACATCGATCAATTTTATGCAGCATCCTTTTTAAAATTTCAAAATTCAGTTTTACTTCCCTCTCTTCCCACTGATGAGCATTTAGTTTCTCTCCAGTTGTTCATCTTATGAACATCTTATATCTAAACTCGTGCAAAGAATGATTTCTGTATCATAAGGAATGCATGAACGGGGAGGAAGGCCTGTTACACAACTCCATTTTCTGTGTGTGCCTGGAACCAACCCTCCTTCCAACAGTATCTCTGTCCTTCACTTGTAATTATCTCTCTGAAACCTATTAGTTGGGAACGGACTGAGGGAAAGGAGTTGGGAGCCAATAAACCTTGATATCTATAGCTAAAACTTCACTTTTATTGTATGTATCTCTATTTATCAGTTTGGATAAAAGCTGGTAAGATTTAACCAAAATCATCATGGAAAATTCGTGGGAATTCTGTTTGGACGATCCGAAAGGTAATTGAGTTTCTGCAGTAAATTTGGAGTCTACAGGGCCAACAGCTGATCTGAGCCTTGAATTGGCTGCTTTTTTTTTTCCTTTGCTTCTGTAGATCCTTTTTTCTGAGCTTCAGAAGGTCAAGAGAGGCAGTAACTGTCCCTCTCTTCCAACATTATATATAGGCATGATGATGAGGATGATGAGGATATTGATGGTAATGATAAGGCAATAGACCCTAGCTAAGGCTTTCATTTACTGGCAAAATATTCTATTCCAGAAACAATACTGCAGATCAGAGGAACAGGATAATCAGAACTTGAGTTTTCCCATCTCAGAGGAAATAGGAGGGCTCAGTCTTCTCTTCATCCACCTGCAAAGGGATCCAGCTGTGTATCCATCCTGCTGTTCCTAGTACCATGAAGGGTAGACTTTATAACTCTTTGACAATTAAAAAGCAGACACTTGAGGATTAAACTAGAATTGAGGCAAAGGATCATAAATCTTTTTTTAGCCACAAGACTGAAGACTTTGCCTCCAAAATCCTGGGGATAAGGGACTGATGCAACATCCATCACTTTGATGTGTTCAACATTTAGTTATAGAGAGAAGCTCACTTCTGATGGAATACCAGAAAAAGAGTCTAGTGGACAATCAGGTATTGATTTAAGGTATCACAGAGAGTGTGTATATCCTGTGTCAGAAAGATGGAGGATCTTTTCTTGTGACAATAATTAGAGATATTTCCAGCAAAAGACACCTGAAGGGCATCTGTATACTACACCAGAGGCAATTGCTAGGTTCTCAGCTATTCCTATCTCACACACTTTTGAAAGCGGTCCTTTCATAAAGTTCTAGCTCTACTTTGAAGGGTGAGCTGCTGTTATTCAAGGTCTACTTTCATTTAAATGAGGCAAGGATATCTTATATGAATGGGACAGAGCCATAGATTTGGGGGAATAATAACAGTTCCTATGTTATATGATTCAAGAGATATCAGAAAGACTCCACTCTGTCTCTCACCCACCCATGCCCACTGCATGCATGAGGAACTTTATTCATTGAGTCTTGCATCCTCTGGGAAGGGTCACGCAATCACCTAACATTTTAGAAGGAGTTGGTTTTATTTTAAAGACTTTTTATTTTATTTATTTATTTGACACAGAGAGAGAGAGAGCAAGAGTGGGGGAGTGGGAGAGAGAGAAGCAGGCCTCCTGCCAAACAGGGAGCCCAATGCGGGGCTCGATCCCAGGACCCTGGGATCATGACCTGAGCCGAAGGCAGACGCTTAATGACTGAGCCACCCAGGCACCCTCATTTTATTTTAGTTTTTAAATTAGTGTAATATTCTTCTAATGAAATCTTATCTAGGATCCCAAAATTTAAAAGGCAGAGAAACTCTGGCTGAAGCAGGTAGAGGGCTGGGGCTCACTTACATGGCTTCCTTTTTTAATCTGAGGAAATCCAGAAGAGCAGTAGTGAGTATATATATATTTTTAATATTTTATTTATTGGGGCGCCTGGGTGGCTCAGTTGGTTAGGCGACTGCCTTCGGCTCAGGTCATGATCCTGGAGACCCAGGTTTAAGCCCTGCATCGGGCTCCCTGCTCAGCAGGAAGCCTGCTTCTCCCTCTCTCACTCCCCCTGCTTGTGTTCCCTCTCTGGCTGTGTTTCTCTCTGTCAAATAAATAAAAAATCTTAAAAAAAAAAAAGATTTTATTTATTGAGTGAGTGAGAGAGAGAATGAGAGAGAGTGAGCATGAGAGGGGGAAAGTGAGAGGGAGAAGCAGATCCCCCCACTAAGCAGGGAGCCTGATGTGGAACTCGATCCTGGGACTCCAGGATCATGACATGAGCCGAAGGCAGTCGCTCAACTAACTGAGCCACTCAGGCACGCAGTCAGTTGTATATTTTTAAAATAAAATTTAAATTAGACATTTGCAGGGCCCCTTAAGTAACCCTGAAGAAACTTAGAGTTCTTTAGTATATAGTTTGGGTCATTAAAACTGGACAAAATAGGCATGAGCTTCTCGGTATAATAGAGTAGGAAGGATATATCACCTATGAAGTATCTCCAGTGGAAGGAAGGGAGGGAGGAAAGGAGGGAGAGGGAGGGAGGGAGGAAGGAAGGAAGGAAGGAAGGAAGGAAGGAAGGAAGGAAGGAAGGAAGGAAGGAAAAGAAAATTTAAGCAAACGTCTAGTTCTAAAGTATCTGTTTACAAGCAATAAGAGGATAGAGAAACAAGTTAAATTACACCATGGGGAAACAGCCAAATACAGAGTGAGGGAAATTCTAGAGGACAAATGATCTGGTTTGTTGTGCAAAGGGAGAGCCTGAAACGGGGTAGGGCGGAACTATTAGATTTTAAAAGACAACAATCCCAAAAAAGACAAGCCAATTTCAAAAGGGGCAAAGGACTTGAATGACATTTACCCCAAAAAAGGTGTGAAATGGCCAAGATGTTCAGCATCATTAGTCATTAGGGGAGTGCAAATCAAAACCACCGCAAGATACCACCTCGAACCCACTAAGACAGCTGTAATAAACAACGTAGAACGTAACAAGTGTTGGCAAGATGTGGGGAAAAGGGAGCCCCCATATACACATGACTGAGGGGAATGTGAAAGGGTGCAAACCCTATGGAAACCAGTTTGGTGGTTCCTCAAAAAGTTAAGCATAAATGTATCATATGACCCAGAATCTCCACTTCTGGGTATGTACCAAAAGAACTGAAAATTGTCACTTAGACAAATATATACATGTGCATGTCCATAGCAGTGTGTTCCCAATAGCCAAAAACACTCCAAATGTCCATCAATAAATAAATGGGTAAATAAGTTGTGGTGTATACATGCAATGGAATTATTTATTCCATAAGACAGGATGAAGTACTGATGCATGCTACAGTGAGGACGGACCTTGAAAATATTATGGGGAGGGGGAAAAGCCAGACACAAAAGGTTACGTATTGCATGATTCCATTTTATGAAATATCCAGAGCAGGTAAATCTCTAGAGACAGGATACAGATTGATGGTGGCCAGGTGCTGGTGGGAGGTGGGAGTAGAGAGCCACTGCTCTAATGGGGCTCTGGGTGTCCTTTCGGAATGAAGAAAATGTTTTAGAACCAGAGAGAAGTGGTGACTGCACAACACTGTGACTACTAAATACCACTGCATCATTCCCTTTAAAATAATTAATTTTGTGCCGTGCAAATTTTACCTCCACAAGGAGAGATAGCTAGATAGATAAACAGACAGATAAATAGATATAGAAATATAGGGTTTTTTTTTTAAAAAAAAAAAAGGACCAGAAATATACCAGCCAAATCAAATATGTAGTCCTTGGTCTGATTCTGAGTCCATCAAAAGAGTTATGAAAATACATTTTGGAGGCAATTGGGGAAAGTTGAACAGGAATTAAGTGATAGATGATATTAAGGGATCATTGGTGACTTTTTTGTGAACTAATGGCATGGTGACTGTTTTTAAATACTCATTCCCAGAGATCCATTCTAAAGTATTTATGAAATAACATGATGTCTAGGATGTGCTTTAAAATATTCCAAAAGGGGCACCTGGGTGGCTCAGTTGGCTAGAAGGTAGACTCTTGATTTTGGCTTGAGTGTTGATAGCAGGGTCCTGGGATAGGAGTTCTGTGCACCCCACCCCCAGTCGGGCTTTGCACTCAGCAGGGAGTCTGCTGGAGAATTCTGTCTCCCCCTGCTTGCCCATGAGTGTGCACACCTTCTCTCTCAAATAAATAAATAAATATTTAATAAAATAAAATACTGAAAAAAATTGAGAGGGAAAATAGCTGAAACAAGATTAGTAAAATTCTGATGAGTGATAAGGCTAAGTAATGGGGACATGGTCACCATTGCTACTTTTGTGTATGTCTGAAATTAACCACAATAAAAAAAATATATAATTTGGTTTAGAAACCATAGATTTATTTAATGCCATTTATGGCCCTTCAAGATGGACATGGGATAGATGCCTTGGAGGTTTCTAGCAAACATGAGAAGAGAAGGAAATAGGGAGAAGGAATAGGGGAGATGGAGTAGAGGAATAGTAGAAGAGAACACCAAAGGAATGTAAAAACACATAGTTCACAACTTTGCTAGGGGCAGGGCACTCAGAAGGAGAAAGAAAACTGTTTTCTCACCTACAAACATGGGATAGGGGACATTCGGTGTATCCCTCCCAGGGCAAAGAAAACAGCATCCTCACACCGATTGCCAGGGGGCAATCATTTACTGGGCGCCAGCCATGCAGAAAATACTGTGGTTATTGGCAACTCCAAGTGAAATCACAGCCTTAAACAATGTCCTGCCAACAGTTAATGATTGTATCTAAGTAGCCCTTATATAACTTGGGGACCACCGCTTCCTGGATATGGATGGAACCTGAGAAATCACAGATCACTCTTGATTTAGGAAGTTCCAGTGGCCTTTGTAGTGGTCAGGAGTCCTAGGCTCTCGTCCTAGCTCTACCAGGTACTAGCTGCATGCACCTGTCTCTCGTTGCTGATTCTGAGCACTCCATTTGTGGAATGAGAGTTTGGATGGTTTCTCTGGTTCCTTCTATCGCTACATGACATTCAAGTCATTCATTCATTTATTGGATGAACATTTATCCTATGAATAACCTTAACACATCCACAGCTACCAAAGAACTCTATCTCTCTTTTAAACACAAAATCTCTAGAAAGTTTTTTCTTGGCAGAACTCTCTATCCACCTCTTGACTTCAGGGTTAAGAGTTACTCAGCATTTCTCCTCTGAATGGGAAATGTGCAACAAATCTCTCTCTTTATCCCTAGTCATAGGTGCCTCATTAAGTGGGGCCCTAATATTGAGGAAGGAAATCAACTTTATTTGGCAATTATCAAAGGGCAAGGAGTTCTTCCTGACTTTCCTTTCTTTTTGTTAAAAAAAAGTCCCCAAATTTTGTCACCTAGAGAAAACCTCTTTTGATGTTTTTCTATATGTCTTTTAATGTATCATTTCTAATGGTTATATAATATGCCTTTGTATGAATGCACTATAATTTACTTAAATATTTTCTACTTAGGTAATTTCCTCCCATGAAAATGCCAGGGGGAACACAGTTGTACACACATTGTTGTTTAGTTGTCCAAGAAAATCCTAAACGTGGAATTTCTGGGTCAAAGGGAATGTACATTGAAAGTTTTGATAAAGCTGTGTAAGTGCCCTCCAGAAAGACTAACAATTCCTACTTCCCCCAGCACCATATGAAAATGCCTTTGGCGCTACATCCTTCCGAATGTGAGTGTTCACATTCATTTCAGTCTTTGCCAATCAGTCCTTCCTGACATTTCACCAGGGTCTCCTACAATGCTATGTTTGCATTTCTCTACCTGAGAGGTGCTATAACACCATAGTAAGTTTATCCAGAAGTGGCAGCTTCCTTCCTCCATTTCCAAGGGAACATGATCTATCTCCTAAGTCACCTAAACCTCTTAGCTCTCAGAGCAACAGTCCGGCCCCGCAGGCCAGGCAAGTTTCCCCCTTTCTTTGTCCTGCTGCTGTAGTATACCATCGTACCCCCAATGCGCTGGGCTCCCGGCTTCAGGAGGTACTCATTCAAATCACCTTCTAATAACAAGCAGCTAAAAGTTAATTCATCACCGCTCCTGTTTTGGCTGGGCAAAATAAAGCCTTCCTGCACCCCAATTCTGCAATTAACACTTGATTTTTTTGGTATAAAGTGAGCTTTACTAAGTAAGCAGCCTTGAGTGATAGAGGAGATTCTCTTTTATTTGGATTCCTTTCAATTACGATTTCCTGCTAGCTGCCTGACTTACAATTAGCCAAACACAAGAACCACCACACCATCAGTACCATTTTTCTTTCTTAAAACATTCATTTTAATAGGTATTGGCAATGACCTATCGGATTTCTAGGGACGTTTTCTCCCCCCAGCAAATTAAATACCTGATTTATTCTTCTGACCAGTTTTCCCTCCCCTAACCGTCCCTCCCCCATGACATAACAGTCATGAGGTTATGAAAACAGATGGAGAGAGCCAGTAAGACTCAGAACATGCTATCTGCCAGCCGAAGCTGCCTTCATGATGGTGTGCAAATTCCTATTCCTGTTTCCTCTGCAGAGAGCGGGCTCTTACATATTACTCTCGGCTGTATTGTGAGATCAGCTCTCCATCTGTGGGGCCTCCCCCCAGAACACAAGTCTCTCAAATAAACCACCAGTCCAGGTAGTGTTTCTAGCCAATGCACTGATAGAAGAAATGAGGATGTCTTTTTTCCTCCAAAGGGGACATGGTGTGAAAGGCAGGCTTTTTAGAAGGGTCACACAGGGCTATGGATTTTTGCGGGTCATGAATCAAGCTGTTGATAAAAAGCAATGTGCTTTCCTGGAAGGTGTGATTGGAAGTAGCCTTGACCTAGGACACGGTGAATATACAGCACATAAATAAGAGACGGTGGTCACCTGGGTTACAGGGAGGTGGCTCCAGTAATTTTTAAAAGTTGTACGTTGAAGACACCAGGGAATACTTTAAAAGTATATATAGTCTTTTGGAAGAATTTCATTTGCTAAGCACAAGGGGCAGCTGTTGGAGTATGTGGCCATCAAAGAGCTCCCCTCTTGGCTCTGCTTTGAATTCACACCCTCTCTTCCCAAAAAGGAAGAGCAAGTTGATTTAGGACAGCAGTACCCAACCTTTTTGAACACATACCTTATTTAGATAAATGTAAAAATCTCATACACATACTCCCACAGAGCTTCTGACAGGCTCCACACAGTTCTAACTTAGAAATCATTACTTCTGCACACCCTTACCAACCTGGAAGATTTTGTTAGCTTTACTTGTTGTGGTCTTCATTATGAAAATAATAAGAGATTGTTTTTATTTGCCTTCAAATATTAAAAATGTCTTCCAATATTGAAAATGACTTTTCGAACTATACAGTTCCCCCAAGGATGGATAATGGATATCATAGAGGACTGGGAAAATCCAGATTGCTAACACTCACTAGTCTAGACTCCTTTCATGCCCTCCTCTGTGCACCATACCATGATTAAGACTGTAGCTAAAAACTCTACTGGTCATTTACACCCCTGTATGAGTCTCTGTCACTCAGTTGCTTCTCCAAAGTTGTATGCAGGTGATGCCTTATCTCTGATGGGAAGTTGGAAGACTTCTGCCTGGGGGGCAAAGAGTCACAGTTTATTATCAAAAGTCCCAAATCCAGAACCCACATGGACCTACCGAATCAGCTTCTCCAGTGGGGTATGGCCTGTGAACCTTTATTATAGCAAAGTCTCCCCAGCTGGCTCTGATGCATGTCCAGATTTGTAACCAACCAGTTGACCCTGTAGTAGACTTTTCCCTTCTGGGTTGCCTCAGTTCTGTTTTGTTTTGTTTTTTAAAGATTGTATTTATTTATTTGACAGAGAGAAACACAGTGAGAGAGGGAACACAAGCAGGGGGAGTGAGAGAGGGAGAAGCAGGCTTCCCGCCAAGCAGGGAGCCCGATGTGGGGTTCGATCCCATGTCGCCAGGATCATGACCTGAGCTGAAGGCAGTCTCTTAACCAACTGAGCCACCCAGGTGCCCCTGTTTTGTTTTGTTTTTAAACAGTCATCACATTTTAATAGCTCTCCATATAGGGAATCCCCCTTTCCATTAAAAGATCTAAAAAAACCTATTTTCCCAGGTTCCTTTGCTGCTAGATGTAAGCACGTGACGGGTTCTACCATTCAGAGGCACCTATGTGAGATTTTGATTCAGAAAGAGCTACCTAAGGAAACAGCCTAGGCACTGGGTCCAGTTTTTCCAGCACAGGTGACCACAAAGGCAGTGTATTTCTGAGATTGCCAGTGGGGCAGCAGCTAGCAGATTATGGTAGAAGCTGTGTTGTTCTGAGATATGTGATGGCAGTAGCTCCCTCACCAGGCAAATTCAGCAGTGTGGATGGACCTAGATGTCACCCCTAGGAGCTCAGTGTAGAGTACTGATTTTCAATCTTGGCTGTATATTGAAGTCACCTAAGGAGATTTGTTTTTTTTTTAAAATACTGATGCCTGGGCGGCGCCTGGGTGGCTCAGTTGGTTAAGCCACTGCCTTCGGCTCAGGTCATGATCCCGGAGACCCGGGATCGAGCCCCACATCGGGCTTCCTGCTCGGCGGGAGGCCTGCTTCTCCCTCTCTCACTCCCCCTGCTTGTGTTCCCTCTCTGGCTGTGTTTCTCTCTGTCAAATAAATAAAATCTTTAAAAAAAAAAAA
>PITA01031414.1:0-15247 GCA_004023965.1 Spilogale gracilis
GGGAACACAAGCAGGGGGAGTGAGAGAGGGAGGAGCAGGCTTCCTGCCGAGCAGGGAGCCCGATGTGGGACTCGATCCCGGGTCTCCAGGATCATGACCTGAGCCGAAGGCAGTGGCTTAACCAACTGAGCCACCCAGGCGTCCCTAGGGTCTTGTTTTTAAGATTTGTCAGCTGGGACTAGAGCAGTGCTCATTCGAGGGCTAATTTTTTCTCACTACTGGGGCTTCTCACTTCTGAGTTCCCTCCCAGGGCCCGGTGATTTATGAGGTTTTACAGTCTGGCTACCGGGAATAGGTCTTATTCCCAGCCCTGAGCACGGGCACTGTTATCTGGCATCTTCTCAGGTGTGTTTTCCTTGGCCCCAGGTAGTTTGCCCACACATGTGCCAAGTAGTACTCTGCTGAGGATTGAAAAGGTTGCCCTCTGCAGAGTTCCAGAGCTCCATCTCTGCAACTCCCTCCTCTCTGGTATTCTGCCCAGCAGATGCCAGCTGCTTTGCTCTTTCTGTCAGCTCTGTCTCCTCAGTTCAGAACATTTCCCAGGCCCTGCCTGGGTTCCTTGTGCTGCAGCTGGATACTTTCTCTCCACACGCTGCTGAGCGGTCAGAGAGCTTTTTGGTTTCTCATCTCTCAGGAATCACTGTCCTTAGTTGCCTGATGATTATTAGTGTCTCAAAAACTTTCATATAGTTTGTCCATTTTGGGGTTTCAGGCATGTGGGTAAATCTTGTCTTTATTATTTCACTTTGGCCAGAAGTAGAAGTCTTCAGAATCATATCTCTGCAAAGTAAAGGTCTCTTATTTTCCTTACAGTGTCTTGCTAGCTCATTATCTGATATACGCAAACCTCACTAAATATTTGTTGAATAAATGAGCACTTATTGGTGATCATATTAACAGTATTGAACAGCTATCCTGTGTCACTGGATGAAAACAAAAATGCCTTTCCAGGACCTGTCCTTTCTTTAGTTTGGTTGATTGGAGGTTGGTGTGCATCCCGTCAAAAGGCACATCCCAGGGACGCCTGGGTGGCTTAGTCGATAAGCGCCTGCCTTCCTTTCAGGTCATGATCCCAGAGTCCTGGGATCAAGCCCCACATCAGGCTCCCTACCTGGCAGAAAGCCTGCTTCTCCCTCTCTCACTCCCCCAGCTTGTGTTCCCTCTCTAGTTGTGTTTCTCTCTGTCAAATAAAGAAATAGAATCTTTAAAAAAAAAAAAAAAAAGCTTATCCCAAAGCCCCTTGGTGATTAAAGTGGCCTGATTGCCTCGTTTCTGTTTGGAATAGGTAGCTTATAAACCAACAAACAGTAAAATTAGTTGGGGCCTTTCACCTCTATAGAAATGAAATAAGAGCGATTTCAGTTTCTTGTTATTCTACCTTTTATATGCTCAGCAAGGCTAGGCTATGACTAAGATAATTCTTAGCCTTTGTGGTAGTTGTGACTTGGTATCATAGCTAAAGAGATGAGGACTAGGGAAGAAAGGTCTGGGAAAGAAATCGTTAGCATGGTTAGCAGTAACTCTTATGGATTTTGTGACAATAATAAGGTCTTGGCAAGATCTTCCTTCCCACCCCACCCCCTTGACACAAACAGGAGTTTGGCTCAGTGCCGTGCATTTAAATTGCTATTATGTGAATTCTTATCTTGGTTTCTTTCATTTCCTTAGCTGTCATTTGTAGTTGCGTAAACATTACTGAACTATTTTAACATTCTTAGCAACCAAGAGTCATAGCCCTGTTTTTGTTTGTTTTGTTCCATTTGAGGGTGGGAGAGGGCATGTCATATCATACTTGTCTGACAGATTTTTTTCTGATCTAATCATTGTTTTCTTATTTTGCTTCAATATAAAGAATTATAATTTCAGTTTTTAAAATTCCAGTTTTGGACTTTGCTATGTTAAACAAGGAAATTAAAGTCATTTAGATGGAGTGTTGTCTACTGAAGGACAAAAGTGAACAGTTATGTCCTCAGATGTTATGTTATTTCAAATAAATGCACATATTAAAAGGTGTACGTCAGGGCTTTTTGACCATAGTTCAGAGAGAGGGAAATTAAATTAGAATAGTCCAGGGTAACTCATCCTAATCTTTTCAGAACTCTAATTATACAGATTAGTGGTTATCAATTTGAGTAGGTAATTATCAGAATCACCTAAGGAGCTTTTTCAAAAATAACCATGCCTAGCATGTTTCCATTCCTTGAGTTTAAGAACCACTAATAAAAGATACTTGGGACTATATGGTTTTCAGTCTTCTTGGTTTGTTTGTTTTGGAAAACTCCATCTCTGTCACACCCATGCAAGAAATTTCAAGGGAAACATAAAAATATTAAGAATAAGACTAGAAGGGTAAGGAATTAATGTGCATCTGTTATGTTTGTTATATACCAGTTCCTTTATATATGTTATTAAGTCATTTTACCAGAATGAGGTGGAGATTTCCTTAAAGAAATAATCCATGTTTTGAGAAAACACTAAAGAATCAAGATGTTCATAATAAAGTGGAATACTAATAAGTCTAATAGTGGTATGTAAAAGCAGTATCAAATTTATTGTGCATTTCCTTACTGTCTACAGAAATACCACTGTACAAAACACCTCTACATCTAACAGAAGCCTAATGTTTCACTCATCATGTGAGATACTGAGGGCCCAAACCAAATAACCATTATAAGATTGATTATATTTGTCAATGTCTCATAGTTGTTAGGATTTTTAGCTTAAATCTTAGGGCACATGTTTAGAAAGGAATTTTCTGTTATGTGGAATCAATCTAACATTTTGCTAATGATGTATTTCTCAGAAAACAGCTGATTTTGGTTAAGAAGCCCAAATCTGTCTTACTCAGTATATCCTGGAACATTTCTTTCCATCTTAGAGAGTGAGTATAAATTTACTTGGAAAGACAGAAAACCTGTATTTGATATATCAGTCCCTTAGTGGTTTTTTGAACATCTTTATTAAGATGCAGTCCACACCATGAAATTACCCATTTGGAGTATACACTTGAGTGGTTTTTGGTAAATTCGCAGAGTTGTGCAACCATACCACAGTATTCAGCTTAGAACATTTTCATCTCCCAAAAAGAAATATGTACCTACCCATTAGCAGTCACTCTCCATTCCTCACTCTATTCCTAGCCCTCAGAAACCACTAATCTACTTTCTATCTCTAAATGTGCCTGTCTGGATATTTTGTGTAAATAGAATCATATAATCTATATAAATGATGGGTTTCTTTGATGTAACAAAATATTTTGGGGTTTCATCCCTGTTGTTGCGTGTAACAGTGCTTCATTTCTTTTTATGGCCGAATCATATGTCATTGTATGATTGTACCACATTTTATCCTTTGATGGACATTTGGATTGTTTCACTTTTTCACTATTATGAATAACGCTGCTGTGAATATTTGTGTCCAAGTTGTTGTATAGACACATGTTTTCATTTCTCTTAGGTGTATGCCTAGGAGTGGAATTACTGGGTCATAGGTTAACTATGTTTAACAGTTTGAAGAGCTGCCAAACTGTTTTCCAAAGTGGCTGCACTATTTTATATTCCTACCAGCAATATATTAGGGTTCCGATTTCTCCACATCATCTTCAACACTTGTCTGTCCTTTTGATTGTGTCATCCCAGTAGGTGTGAAGTGATAATGTGTTGTGGTTTTGATTTGCATTTCCCCAGTGACTAATGATATTGAGCATTTTTTTCATGTGCTATTAGACATCTGTGTATCTTCTTTGGAGGAATTTCTGCAAATCTTTTGCCCATTTTTATTTATTTTTATTTTTTAAATTTATTTATTTATTTTGTAGATTCTATTTATTTCACAGAGAGAAACACAGCAAGAGAAGCAACACAAGCGGGGGGGAGTGAGAGAGGGAGAAGTAGGCTTCCTGCTGAGCAGGGAGTCCAATGCAGGCCTCAATCCTGGGAGTCCAGGATCATGACCAGAGCCCAAAGGCGGATGTTTAACAACTGAGCCACCCAGGCACCCCTCTTTTGCCTATTTTTGTTGTTGTTGTTGTTAAGATTTTATACTTTTGCCCATTTTTATTTATTTTTATTTTTTTAATTAAAATTTTTTTTGGTAGATTTTATTTATTTGACAGAGAGAAACACAGCTAGAGAAGCAAACACAGGCAGGGGCAGTGAGAGAGGGAGAAGCAGGCTTCCTGCCGAGCAGGGAGTCCAATGCAGGGCTCAATCCTGGGAGTCCGGGATCATGACCAGAGCCAAATGTTTAACAACTGAGCCACCCAGGCACCCCTCTTTTGCCCATTTTTAAATGAGGTTTTTAGTTATTTTGCAGGACGCCTGGGTTGGTCAGTAGGTTGGGCCTCTACCTTCGGCTCCGGTCATGATCTCAGGGTCCTGGGATCGAGCCTGCATCCGGCTCTCTGCTCAGCAGAGAGCCTGCTTCCCCCTCTCTCTCTGCCTGCCTCTCTGCCTACTTGGGACCTCTCTCTCTTTGTCAAATAAATAAATAAAATCTTTAAAAAAATTATTTTGCTAGGTCTCTTGAGGCAAGGGAAACAAAAGCAAAAATAAACTATTGGAACTACATCAAAATAAAAGGCTTCTGCACAGCAAAGGAACAACAAAATTAAAAGACAGCCTACTGAATGGGAGAAGATATTTACAGATGACATATCTGATGAAGGGTTGGTATCCAAGATATAGAAAGAACTCACACATCTCAACACTCAAAAACCAAACACTCAATTAAAAAATGGGCAGAAGACATGAACAGACATTTCTCCAAAGAAGACATCCAGATGTCCAACAGACACATGAAAACGTGCTCATCAACACTCATCATCAGGGAAATGCAAATTAAAACTGCAATGAGATACTACCTCATACCTGTCAGAATGGCTGAAATTAAGAACTCAAGAAACAAGTGTTGGCAAAGATGTGGAGAAAAAAGAACCCTCCTGCACCATTAGTGAGAATGCAAACTGGTGCAGCATTATGACTATGAATATGAGGGTTCCTCAAACAGTTAAAAATAGAACTACCCTATGATCTAGCAGTCACACTACTAGGTATTTACTCAAAGAATACAAAAACACGAATTCAAAGGGATACATGCACCCTTATGTTTATAGCAGCATTATTTACAATACCCCAAATGTCCATCAGTAGATGAATGGATAAAGCAGATGTCACACACACACATACACGCAAACAGATATTACTAAGCCATAAAATTTTTTTTGCCATTTGTAATGACTTGGATGGAGCTAGAGAGTATAATGCTAAGTAAGTGAAGTAAGTCAATCAGATGAAGACAAATACCATATGATTTCATTCATATATGGAATTTAAGAAACAACAGTTGAGGGGCACCTGGGTGGCTCAGTTCGTTAAGCCACTGCCTTCGGTTCAGGTCATGATCCCGGAGACCTGGAATCGAGCCCCGCATCGGGCTCCCTGCTCGGCGGGAAGCCTGCTTCTCCCTCTCTCAGTCCCCCTGCTTGTGTTCCCTCTCTGGCTGTGTTTCTCTCTGTCAAATAAATAAAATCTTAAAAAAAAAAAAAAGAAAAGAAAAAAGTTGAACAAAGAGGGAAAAAAAACAGACAAACCACAAAACAGATTCTTTTTTTTTTTTTTAAGATTTTATTTATTCACTTGACAGAGAGAAACACAGCTAGAGAGGGAACACAAGCAGAGGGACTGAGAGAGGGAGAAGCAGGAAGCCCGATGTGGGGCTCGATCCCAGGTCTTCAGGATCATGACCTGAGCCGAAGGCAATCGCCCAACCAACTGAGCCACCCAGGCGCCCCTAGATTCTTAATTATAGAGAACAAACTAATGGTTACCAGAAGGGAGGTGGGTAGGGGGATGGGTAAAATAGGTGATGAGGATTAAATAGTACAATTGTTATGATGAGCACTGAGTGATTAAAATAAAACCTTAAAAGAAAAATCCTGATGTTTTATATCAGTCAATTGATTTAATATTGATGAGCTTTCTTTATATATTCTGGATACAAGTTCCTTATCAGGTACATGATTTGAAAAAAAAAAAAATTACCATTCTGTAGATTTTCTCTTCACTTTCTTGATGGCATTGTTTGCCCCACAAAAGTTGTAAATTTTGGTATGGTTCAATTTATTTTTGTCATTTGTGCTTGTGATATCATACCTAAAAACTTTGCCTAACCCAGGGTCATGAAGATTTACAGCTTTTCCTTAGAGTGTTATAGTTTTGGCTTTTAAATCTAGGTCTATAATCCATTTTGAATTAATACTTCTGTATGGTATGAGGTAAGGGGTTGATGTCATTCTTTTGCAGGTAGTTAGCAATGTTTGTCGAAAAGACAATTCTTTCTCCATTGAATTGTCTTGGTACCCTTGTAGACATTCAATTGACCGTAAACATAAAGGGTTTATTTCTGGACTCTCAGTTCTATTCTATTGATCCAGATGTCTTTCTTTATGCAGCACAATGCTGTCTTGATTACAGTAGCTTTGTATTAAGTTTTGAAATTGGGAAGTGTAAGCCCAGTTTTGTTCTTTTTCAAGATTAGTTGGCTGTGCTGGATCCCTTGGATTTCTGTGAATTTTAGCATTACCTTGTCACTTTCTGTAAAGAAGTCAGCTGAGATTTTGAAAGGGATTGTTTACATCTATAAATTAATTTTGGGGGACTCCTTAGGTTTTGTATTCATAATATTAAACTTCATTTTTGCCTAGCTTATCCTTTCTTATAAAATTAAATTTCCTTTCTGTTCATTTTTTATAATTAGATTTTGTATATATGCATTAAAAGATCATTGTTACAGTGTTAGTGTTAAACTAACCATGAAGAAATAAGTAATTACTTTTCATATTATTAAAATACTGTACAGGCTGAATTACCTCTACAACAGAAATGTCTATATACAGAGAATTTAGTATAAAGAGGAGCATCAGATGAGATACCAAACTTTCTCAGAGCTGTATAAATTAACAGTAAAATTTGGTGTTGCAGGAAAATTTCCGTAAGTCCTTCAAAATTTTGTTGTTTTTGCTTTGCTTTTTTTTTCTTTTTTAAGATTTTAGTTATTTATTTGACGGAGAGATAGATCACAGGTAGGCAGAGAGGCAGGCAGAGAGAGAGGAGGTAGCAGGCTCCCCACTGAGCAGAGAGCCTGATGTGGGCCTCGATCCCAGGACCCTGAGATCATGACCTGAGCCGAAAGCAGAGGCTTTAACCCACTGAGCCACCCAGGCACCTGCTTTGTTGTTTTTTATGATGAATTCGTTTTGTATTTGTTGTGAGTATTAGCAAAAGTTTATGTATGGGAAAAATTAGATATGAATAATGCCTCTATGGAATGTGGATGAGGATAACAAAAATAAACATCTCAGATTTTTATAATGCTTTAGATTCCATTGGTCCCTAGAATAAGACACAGGCAGCTATTTGATAGCTTGTGTAGTTTTGTTTAGTAAGTGAATACCATAACTTAGTAGTTCTCAACCTTGAATGCTATGCATTAGAATCCCTAGAGAACTTTTAAAAATCCAGATGTCTCATATAGCACACCAGACCAATTAAATCAGATCCCTGGGGTGGGACTTGGACATCGGAATTTTTTAAAATTCCCCAGGTGAATACAGTGTGCAGACAATCATTAGAACCCCTGCCATAGACTGTTGAAAATGCAGGTGAGACTGAGTTCTGGATAATGTAATTATCCTAAAATGACGACTAAATTCATGAATTCTATCCACTTTAATTATACTGTCACCTGGGGCACCTGGGTGGCTCAGTTGGTTGGGTTTTATCTGCCTTTGTCTCAGGTCATGATCCCAGGGTCCTGGGATCAAGCCCTATATCAGCTCCCTGCTCAGCGGGGAGCCTGTTTCTCCCTCTCTGTTTGCAGCTCTGCCTGCTCGTGCTCTGCCAAATAAATAAGTAAAACCTTTAAAAAAAAATTATCCTGTCAACCACTGAGAAAAGTACTATGGAGTTATCAGGATGTCACGATTTGAATTTGCCTTTGTCAACCACTAATAAAAGGTTATCTAATAATAATCAGAACTCCAAAATGTGGTACTAAGAAGATCAGTTATGGATACCATCATATACACAGGTGTTTGAAGGGGAAAAGTCTACTGCTAAAGAGGATAAATTTGAAAGCTACCAGTTTATTGGAAGAAGCAGAGATTCAGAGTTTGGGAACCTGTGTTCTAGTGTTCACTCTGCTGTGTAACTTTGAAGCACGGTATTTAAATTATACTTTATAAAATGATGTACTTGAACTGGAGGTGGTCACCAAATTATTTATTCAATAAATTTGGCTTGCCTGCTATGCATTAAGCAAGGATGTAGAGATAAACAGAACATAAACCATGCCTCTGCAAAGCTTACAGAAGACAGACAAATATGCAGAATGTGTCTGTGTAGGTATAGCAGAATGTTCAGGGAATCAGGGGAGCACAAAGCTGTATTGCATCCAGTTCAATATCAAACACACTCGATACTTGCCTGTTCAGTAACAACTCACAAATCCCTCCATCTTTACTGCCAGAACCTGTCTCTGAGATAGAATGAAAGTGCTGCCCTTGCAGTTAGACATGTGACCAGTGCTGGTCAAAGAAACCTGAGCAGAAATCTGCAGTTTTCCTTCTAAAGAGTTCCATATAAAAATTGTGTCCCTCCTCCCTGCCCTGACCTTGTTGCATGAGGACTTGATACTTAGTGTTGCAAAAGTCATCTTGAGACCGATGGCCTGAGAACAAAGGCCTTAAGCTGATTATAGCCAAAGAGGACACAATCAAAAGATCCTGGATCCTTGATGTCAACACTGAGCTGCTGAACCGCCACCCTAGGACCGCCTACAAGTGGACTTACTGAGATTATAAAGATACTTGTTGTTTGAAGTCTTGCTGCTGTGAAAGTGGTCTATGGATCAGTATTGGCATCACCTTGGTAGGTAGATGCAGAAACCTCAGATCCATGTCAGACCTACTGATCAGAATTTGTACTTTAATAAGATCACCAGGTGAGTAAGGTGCACAGTAAAGCCTGAGGAGCACCAGTTTAGACCACTTTTAATTGAGTAATTATTACATGCAGTTAAAAACATCCTAACTAGTACAAATACACTGTGGCTTGACCAAATGTCATTTTTTTTTAAAAGATTATTTATTTATTTATTTATTTGACAGAGGGAAAGATCACAGGTAGGCAGAGAAGCAGGCGGAGAAAGCGGAGGAAACAGGCTCTCTGCTGAGCAGAGAGCCCGGCGCGGGCCTCGATCCCAGGACCCTGAGATCATGACCTGAGTCAAAGGCAGAGGCTTTAACCCTCTGAGCCACCCAGGCGCCCCAAATGCCATTATTTAAATAATGCTTGACCAGAAAGACTTCTAACTCAGATGTAGAAAGTTGCAAAGGACTATTGTTCTTATGTACTAACTCAAACAAGCAGTATAAGTGCACTGTTGTTTTAAAAAGCCTATCAGAGAGTTTGAGGACACAAACCTAAATGACTCTAGATGGTGACAAGCCCTCCATTAGGTCAGTGATGCACTTCTCTCTCGGCTGACTAAAATGTAGGGAGAAGCAGAAAACCACCATAGAAAGGAGTCAGGCGAAATCAGCCTAACTTTAAACAAGCTTTTAATGACTGTGTATGGACTGGATGATAGATTAGAAATCCAGAGAAGTGCTACAGCAGCACTAACCACTAGAACTTTCTGCCATAATGGAAATGTTCAATGTCTATGCTAATCGGTGTAGTAACTACATACTAGCCAAAGGTAGCTATCAAGTACTTGAAATGTGCCGAGTATGACTGAGGAGTTGAATTTCTAATTTTAATTAATTTAAATTTAAATAATCACATGTGGCTAGTGGCTTCCATATTGGACAGTGCAGCTTTAGAGATGGTAAGACTGCATTACCCCCAATTCTTTTCCTCAGGTCTTCGTTTAGTGCTAGGGATATTAGAAGAACAAAGGCAGGGAAGCAGAACTGAGAGAAAATTCCTGAGGCATAGGTTTTCAGCTGGGTGAGACTGAGGGAGAGACACGAGGGCTGGGAAAGATCCTTTCCAGGCCAGCCCCTACTTCACAGAGTGTAGAGACAAGGTGAAGGAGCCTGAGAGATCTGCCGAAGCCCTAAAATCAGCTCCCTATTCATCCAGAAAGCTGGTAGCCTGGGCTACATATTGGTAGAAATTTCCCATAGTTCACAGTTCAAAAAAGGAGGGAGCACTTACAATCTCATGAGGGTTGTAATGTAAGACCTTACTGAAGAGAAAGTCCTGATCCTATATTCAAAATAGGTTTTGAAGCCGGTGAGGAACTGACTCAAGCTAAAGTTGTGACAAAGCCCAGATTCAGCTCAACTGTGGAGCATATTGATTGAGCCCTGACCTAGAGGACATGCCTCTAAGAAGAAATATCATTTTGTTCAGTCTCTGCTATACTTTTATACGAAAATGCCTAGCATGCAGTCAGAGATCGTAAGATACGTATTCCCCATAACAGTCAATATAAGGTCTGATCCGGATATTGATGTTATCAGCTTGGGACTTCAAAATAACTATGACAAAAATGCCAAGGAATCTAGTGGGCAAGGTACATAGCATGCATAAATAAATGAGGGATTTCATCAGAGATGTGGAAACTATTAATCAGAACCAAATGCAAATGCTCACCATAAAAAAACATAATATCAGAAGTTAAGATCCTTTAGATGGCTTAGCAGAAAATAGCTGAACAGTTTTAGCCAGACTGCTAGAAGCAGTCTGTATTGTGGAATGATTCCTTTTGGTTTCACTGATTGATGTGTACCTTGAATAAGAAGTACACAACACTCGCTATACTACTTTTAAGCCCACAGACTTTCTTTTCATGGAACACTGCATAGATTCATCAGGCCACATTCTTGCATATTTCCCTGGTAGTTTCCTAATGGAAAAGAAATCAACACTTCTGTGAACCTATGCATAGACCCCTCTAGATCATTTAGTAAGACTTTTCACTTGTTTTGGGAGAGAAATCCCAGGCATTCTTGGTAACCCAGTGCCCACCATGTGTGAGTATGTCTTGTTTGGTCAGCTAGTGCTGCAGTTACATCATTACCATTTTCCATTTCCTTCATGTTTTCAATCTTTCATTGACCATATGGTAATAAAATACTGATTTTTCACATAATAAAGATTTTCATTTTCTAAACCTGTTAGTTTCTTAACAGGTAACCTTGTTAGCATCCATTGAAGCTTAGAAGAATAGTTACCTAACGTTTCCAGATACATCTTAGAATGCACAGGAATGTCTTTGCAATTAAATCTTGAATTTCTGGAATCATAAACTTGATTGTTGCCTCGGCCAACAGTTTGTTACTTAAAAGAAAGTGGATTCTGATTTTTTTTTAATCTCTCAAGTTTTATATATTTCTAAAATTTATTCCTACATTCATCTTTTATTTCAGGATTTGTTGAGCAACTCATAATTATTCCAAAAAGAGCCTATTTTTATTTTCACAAATAGAAGACTTTCTCAATTGATTTTTTTTTCCCCTTCATTCCAACTTATACAGCCAGCCCCAGTATTGCCCTGGAAACTTACACATATTAAAGATGAAACATTTTTTTAATGAATGCATTCATGTATTTTTTAAATTTAAAAAACAATATTTGAGGTGGTTGACACTGAAAATCATAAATACAGTGACGCTAACACAGAAATAATTTTTTACGTTAATAAAGAAAAAATAATACATATATAGCCAAGATAAAGAATGCCATTTTAGCCAGACACTCTGCTTTTTTTTTTTTATTCATTATTTTATTTAGCTTCACGACAGTTCCTAAGTGAAGTATCATGCCATTTTATAGGTAAAGATAGTCCCAAGTGTTTTTGGACTCTTAGAGCAGAGTAGTAGAATGAATTTTCTAACCCCCCCCACTTCCCTGCCAAAATAAAAGAAAAAAAATCAAAAGATGAAAAAACATTATTGTAGGTGTTTATTGTGACTTTTTCCTTCAGCTTCAGTTTTATAAACTTATCGTAATTTTTGTTTAAAGAATAAAATGGTAATGAGTTATTTCATAGTAGTTATCGGAATTAACGAATGCTTTATTTTTACAGGGAAAATATTTATCCCAAAACAGAAACCTGTGGAGACTTTCACAGAAGAAAAAATATCTCTTGATCCAGAATTAGAAGACGCTTTGACAAGTGCCTCTGATACAGAGTTGTGTGACCTTGCAGGTATCTCCTGAAAGAGATGCATGAACAAGTGTGGCAGGGAGGATTGGGGAGGGGAGTGCCAGCATTTACGTCATACAGATGTTTCCTTTGCCTAGTAAAGTGCTGTTGAGTCAGTAGACCACATATTTGGCTTTGGCTTTTATACTATAAATCTGGCATAAAGGATTTCATTTTTAAAAATGCTCTCAATGGTGAAATTTTTATTTTAATGGAATGTATTATATTATTTGGCATCTTTTCCCACATTACCATACTTGAAAGTCTTTATAAAAATCTTTTACCAGTTGGTGCACAGCTAGAAGCTGTCCCATCTAAGCATTGAAAAAGAATCTCCAGGGTCAACTACTGTCCCATTTTATCATAAGACCTCAAGATAAGGGGCACCTGCCTGGCTCATCAGGAAGAGCATGCAACTCTTGATCTTGGGGTCATGAGTTCGAGCCCTATCTTGGGTGTCGTGATTACTAAAAATACATAAACTTTAGGGAAAAAAAGGGAAGACCCCAAGTTGAGTAACTGGAAAGCAGATGAAATAGTCCTGAGCTGTCCTTACCACTTTCCATACTTTCCGAAGTGTATCTGGGACACTCCAAACCTCTCTGTTGTTTTTCATCATTGCTGGTTTCTTATCTGGACAGATATCTCTCTGACCCGCTTCGTATGCACCCATTTACCTAGGTAGAAAAATATGACATATGGGGATATTTTACCACTAAGAAACCCCAGAAGCTAACATGTTTGAAAGGAAGAGTGATGGTTCTTTGGGACCCAGGAAGAGGACAGTTAGTGTGTAGTGCCAGAGCAGATGTCAGATTCCTTGGGATGCTGAGGACTGTTGGATTTGTAAATGGTGCTTTCATCAGAGTGGAACAGGCCTGGGCATACTGTACCTTCTGCCACATGTGTGCAAAAGGACATCAAAACTTAAACCCAAATTTCTCCTGTCATTTTTGAGGGATGCTACTTTAATCTTAAAGATGAGAATTCAGCTATACTTTTGGTATTCTTTTTTTTTTTTAAGATTTTATTTATTTAACAGAGAGAAACACAGCCAGAGAGGCAACACAAGCAGAGGGAGTGAGAGAGGGAGAAGCAGGCTTCTTGCCAAGCAGGGAGCCCGATCTGGGACTTGATCCCGGGATTCCAGGATCATGACCCGAGCTGAAGGCAGACACTTAACGACTGAGCCACCCAGGCGCCTCTATACTTTTGGCATTCTACTCTTAGCTAAAATACGAAGGTAGGGGTGCCTGGGTGGCTCAGTTGGTTGAGCAACTGCCTTCAGCTCAGGTCATAATCCTGGAGACTCAGGATCGAGCCCCATATCGGGCTCCCTACTCAGCAGGAAGTCTTCTTCTCCCTCTCTCACTCCCTCTGCTGTGTTCCCTCTCTGGCTCTGTTTCTCTCTGTCAAATAAACAAATAAAATATTTAAAAATAAAATAAAATACAAATGTAAATGAACATGAGGTTAACAGATGTAAAAATAATGGTGAAGTTGAAAATCTGCCTTATATCGTATTCTTCCTAGAACCCTTGAGAAGGATGAACAGCAAAAATAGATCATTTCAGTATTCTCTCTTAGACCCCAGGTGCAGCTAAGTATAGATTTACATTTATGGTTAGACTGGCTTCAGTAGTGTGTCTGAATTCATAAATGTGGGGAAATCTAAATCCCAAATAAAGGGGGATGGAATAGGGATTTTTTTTTTTTTTAAGATTTTATTTATTTGACAGAGAGAAACACAGCCAAAGAGGGAATACAGGCAGGGGGAGTGAGAGAGGGAGAAGCGGGCTTCCCGCTGAGCAGGGAGCCCGATGTGGGACTCCATCCCGGGTCTCCAGGATCATGACCTGAGCCGAAGGCAGTCGCTCAACCAACTGAGCCACCCAGGCGCCCCTGGAATAGGGATATTAATGACAAAGAGATTATAGATGATTTTTTAATCACATTCTCTCCTTTTTTTGGCTGCAAAATAACATGTTCAGAAAATGTTAAAATCATATATTTTTGATTGTAAAATCAATTGTTTATGTTTAAAACCAAGGAAATAAAAATAACTTTCTTTTCTATATTAATAGCTATTCTTGGGATGCACAACTTGATAACGAATGCCCAGTTATGTAATATAGTGGGAAGTAGTAATGGTGTCGACCAAGAACATTTTTCAAGTAAGTACTTAAAATCCATTGTGAATTCCAATCCTTTGTTAAATGTATTTTATTTTCTCCATTTATTAACTTAAGTGTACGCATACCAGAAGTTTTGTGTATGTACTTGAAACCTGAGATTCCAATTAGATCGTATTGCTGTAGAAAACCATTGAAAATAGAATATTAAATATTTTATCTTTACAGATTTTATTTATTCATTTGAGAGACAGAGCACAGGCAGGGGGAGAAGAAGAAGCAGACTCTCCATGGAGATGGGACCCCGATGTGGGGCTCAATCCCGGCCCCTGGAGATCATGACCTGAGCCAGAGGCAGATGCTTAACTAATCTGAGCCACCCAGGCACCCCTAAATATTTTATTCTTAATGTGTCAGCAAATGTAATTGGAACCATTCTCACCTCACCAAATAATACTAATAGTAAATACTATAAAAATTAATGAAACCTGGCTTCTGTTGACATTTTATTTCCAATGTTACTATTTTTTAAGAAGTCTACAGCAGTGCTGACAAAAAAAACTATGTTATAAAATCAGATTTAGGAGAAATCACAACCACTCAGCCCCTAAATCTTTTAATCTGATGCTAATATTAAATAGCCATAAGGCAAGACTTTTTTGAAAAAAAATTCATTTATAGGGTGTTCTAAAAGGACCAAAGTAATACATAACTTTTGTAACACATTTGAACAATTCCTAAGTAAATGAGGTAAGAAGTAAAAGTGTCTCTGTTCATAGCCATCATGCCTTCTGCTCCTTCCACCCCCAACATATTAACAACTTGGTTATATCCTTCTAGACTTATACTATGTTCATACAAACTTACATATATGTATATACATATATATATATATATAT
>PITA01031415.1:0-15233 GCA_004023965.1 Spilogale gracilis
TCTCTCTTTTTTTTTTTTTAATATTTTATTTATTTGACAGAGAGAGAACACAAGCAGGCAGAGCAGCAGAGGGAGAAGCAGGCTCCTTGCTGAGCAGAGAGCTCAACAGGGGCTCAATCCCCAGACCAGAGATCACAACCTGAGACCTGAGTGGAAGGCAGATGCTTAACCAATTGAGCCACCTAGGTGCCCCCCAAAGGACTTTCATATGCTGAGGAAGACGCTTGGAATACTGGAGGCCTGGCTATTACCAAGCTAAGGTTGTTTTTCCCTCTAGCAAAGCATTAACATTAAGATCATTGGGAGTTTCCTGGAGGAATGTCACACATGTCCTACCCAGGAGTGGGGGAGGTGGGGGGGGATTGCAAGGTGTCATCTGGTTCTTTGTCCCCCCTTGCCCTCTGCTCCTTCATCATGGTTTTACCACATTTTATTTATCCATTCATCTCTTGACTGACATTTGGGTTGTTTTCACCCTTTGACTAATGTGAATAGTACTGCAATGAATATTGGCATATGAGTATCTGCTTGATGTACTTCACTTTCGAAGGATAGTTTGGCTAGATATAGAATTCTTGGTCTTGGTCTTTTTCCTTCAGCACTTTGAAGATGTTGGCCCACTGCCTCCTGGATTCCACGGTTTCTGATGCAGACTCCTCTGTAAATGTCAGGACATGCTTTTCATGTTCCATCTGGCAGTTTACAATGCTACCTTGACCTTCCCTTTCTGCTTAAGCAGAACCTCAAGTCAACTGGAGGTGAGAGATTAGGGGCTTTCTCAAGTATTTCCTGGGCAGGTGCACAGCCTCACACAAGTACATGGCCAATTTCTCTATGGGCATCTCATTCCCCAGCTTTCCTTTGAAATTTTTGGTCAGCTTCTTGTTTGTCCATCTGTTATCACTACCTTGGGCAGCTTCAATGTTAAACTATTGTTGCTGATTGTTTTTGACAAATGTCTTCACAGGGAAAAAGCTGTTCACGCTGACTGGTAAACAGGCCAGGCCAAATAAACACCAGCTCTGGGAGTGGGGATTCCTAAGGAATTTCCAGACAGGTCAAAATGACAACTCTCCAAAGATAGGGTTTTTTACCTAGGCCCAAACCCTTCCTCCCTTTTCAGTGGCTAATAAGTAACTGGTTTTAATGGCAATCATGACTGTAAAACTGTTGGTTTTCAAGGTTACTGCAGGGCTGGGAAGAGGGGAACAGGATAGGATAAATTAAAATGTCACAAAGCTCACTGTTTTGAGATCCTTTTATATATATGTATTTTATACATATATATATGGTTGTATTTTACAATGTGTAAAATTTGTATTTTACACATATATATGTATCCTTTTATACATATATATGGTTCTATTTATTTATTATTTATTCTATCTATTTATCTATTTATTTATTTACAGAGAGAAACACAGCCAGAGAGGGAATACAAGCAGGGGGTGTGAGAGAGGGAGAAGCAGGCTTCCCATTGAGCAGGGAGCCTGATGCAGGGCTTGATCCCAGGTTTCAAGGATCATGACCTGAGCCGAAGGCAGACACCCAACCAACTGAGCCACCCAGGCGTCCACATATTTTTTTTTTTAATAAATGTTTCTTGGATTGCTGACTTTTGTTGCCAGTGTTCTTATTGTTTCTATGGAAGACTAGATTCTCAGAAGTCTTTACAGCACAATTTTCCAAGTGCTCTCTCTCTCCTTCCCCATAGACTTCAAAATTCAAAGATTTTAAATGCACAGCCCAAACAAAAGAGTCTGTAGATTGGAATGGTGGGCCATCAGATTTATGGTCTCTGGTCCCCAAAATAAATCCTCTAACAATATTAATTATTTGTATGAAGTTGTAACACTTGACAGGGGATAGACAATGATTTCATAGAGTATGGTCCAAGATTCTCTATGATATTCTGTTTATGATTTTCTCTCTTTCTACATATCAGACCACACACCAGGCCCTTGGCTAAGATCCATGACTATCATGGCCATTTCCAGTGGGCTGACCCCTGATCCAACCTCTCAGTCCTGGGTTTTTCTCAAGGGCCCCTGAGATGAGCCATGAGGGGCTTCCTCCCTAAGGAAAACATGGTTCCATGGAAGATGTGGCCAGTACAGAGCCTGGCAGAATCCAGAACCCTTTCTTGTGTAGTTTCTCATCATTTGATCAGCCCAGTAGTCCCATAACACAGGTGGCACAGAAATGAACACCAAGGAGTTGCTTTTTGGATGTTATTGATTGCTTAAACAACTGGAGCCCTCTCCCTGACTTATGGCGAAGGTGGGAACTGTATGAATGTTTGGGTGTGTGAACATGAATGTCTGTGTATGTAAACATATGAATGCGTGAATGTGAGTTTGAGTGAGTATGTGAGCATAAGTTTGTGAGTACATGTAGTTTGATTATGAGCATGTATGATCGTGTGTATGAATATTTGTGCTCATGCATGACTGAAATATATGTACGTAAGGGAATGCACTATGGCTGTGCAAATGTGTGTGTAAGTATGAGTATGGATATGTATGAGGTGTGTGACTATTTGAGTGTGTGTGTAGTGTATGAGTGTGTGTTCATTAAATGTATGAGTCAGTGTGCACAAATATATCCAAAAGTGTGAATATCTGAGTTTGTGTGATCTGTGTGAATGAATATGGGGATATGAGAGTGGAAATGTATAAATGCTTGTATGTGTGTGAGCAGATTTTGGTCCATCTGAGTAAGTGTGTGATGGCATTTATACATATGAGTGTATATAACTATATATGTTGGTGAATGAGTTTAAGTGTCTGGGAAGGGATGTGATTGAGTGTGTAAGGTATGAGTAAACATGTGCCAGTGCATGAGTCTAGTGTACATGTACAAGTGTGTGAGTGTATGTGTGCAGGGAATCTGCAAGTCTGGAGAAGCCAGTGAGGGGTCAGTCACAGCTGGAGAGAAACCTCTAGCTGTCCCATAGGACATGGAGGGCAGGTGTCCCCATGCAGGTGATGTTAGGTCACATACATCCAAAGTTCATTGGCCCGGTGCCAGCCCCTATACTGGGCCTAAGGGACCCTTGGCCTCTGGCTCCCTCACCACTCACACTCCTGAGGGCCAGGGCAGGGTTCTAGGGCAGCAGTGTCCTAGCCGTGGCCTTGTCTTCCCCTCAGAGTTGGAGAAGTCAGGAGTTCACAGCTCCCCTTTGCCGCCATGTTTGCTATCTTTGCAACGAGAACACATCTTATCGACACCAATGAACTTTCCCCATTTGCCTCATAGCAAAGCCCACAGGCGGAAGGGCAGGCATTTCTGAAGGTTACTTTTAAAACCCTGCTTCTTAGAGTCTTGCTGAGTGACTATGTTGTGCACTGGAAACTAGTGTAACCTTGTGTGTCAACTCCCCTTCAATTAGAAGAAACCAATAAAATGCGAATGACCCGGCTTTGCCTATCTTACTTCCTCTTGTCATCCCCACAGCCATCTGTGTGATTCAGACAGACCTGACTCAACAAGTGGTCGTGGGAGTGGCTAGCTGTGTGACCCTGGACACCAGGAGGGGGGCCCCTTTCAATCCTGTCTACTCTTCTGGAAAGGACCGCCACGTTCCTCCTCTTTCAGGGCTTTACCCAGACCTCATCTCCTCGCTTCATTCTCCCCCTCAGTTAAATGAATCTCTCCATCACATAATCCTGTTTCTTTCCCTCACAGCACAATCTGTAACTATCTTATTCCTTTATATGTTTCTTGGTGCTTCTCCCTCCAAAGTGCTCTGAGGCAAGAGCTAAGTCTGGTCGTGTCCCTCCCGAGTCCACAGCACGCAGCGCCACTGTGGCTCCGGACGCATTAGGAGGCGCTCCATGAATCACCATTAACAGATAATGCATGAAGTTCTTGGAACCAGCTACCCACTGGGCCCTCCCTTTCACAAAGCTCAGGTGTGGTCTTTTCTGTCTTGAATTTTCCAGTCCATTGGTGCTAAGATTTTAGAACTGTACTTTTACAAAATTCTATTATTTGAAAACTCCCAATTCTTGGTCCTGGGTCCACAGTCCACTGAGCCCACAGGGTTCTGGCGATTTCTGGCCCTATAGTACCACCTACTGGCTACAGGTGGATCTGCAGTCCCAAAAGGGTGCCAGTTCACCCCCAGGTTTCAAACTGGGAATGGGAGTGGGGGGTGGAGGATGCTAGTTGATCAGGAATTGATAAAACGAAGCTGTGATTATAGAGGGTTAAAAATAAATAAACAGCATGGTGGCAAAACACAGGAAACCTGTCTTGTTCTCCCTCTACCCATTTTCTTGAAGCATTAAAGTCCTGCTTGGTCTTCGATTCTCAGGTTCCAAGGCCTTCAATTCAACCAAACTCTCTCCCTCCCTTTAAGCCTGCTTCCCCTGAAGCCTTCCCCATCTCAGCAATTGCTCAGGCAGAACACGTGGCTGGGGTGTCATTTGGAGAAGTCCTTGACTTCTCTTTCTCCCATGTTGCATGTCTAGTCCATCACCAACCCTGTCTGGTCCATCTTGAAAAGATATCTAAAATCTGACCACTTCACACTACATTTCCTGTTCTTACCCTGGTCTGAGCCAACATTGTCCTTCAACTGGAAAATATCCTCTCTAGACATTTCTCCAAAAAAGATATACAAATGGCCAACAAGAACAGGAAAAGATGATCAACATCATTAGTCACTAGGGACAGACACATTAGAACCACAATGAGAGACCCATTTGCACCCACTAGCACGGCTATTACCACACATCAGTGACAATAACAACAAAACACCAGCTGGGAACGCTGTGGGGGAACTGGAACCCTCGCACACTGCTGGTGGAAGGTGAAATGGTACAGCCACTGTGGAAGACAGTTTGGTGGCTTCTCAAAATAGTAAGTAAAGAATCACCCTATGATCCAACAATTCCACTTCTGGATATATACATGAGAGAATTGAAAGTGCAGAATCAGGGCACCTGGGTGGCTCAGTGGGTTAAAGCCTCTGCTCAGGTCGTGATCTCAGGGTCCTGGGATCAAGGCCCACATCGGGCTCTCTGCTCAGCGGGGAGCCTGCTTCCTCCTCTCTCTCTGCCTGCCTCTCTGCCTACTTGTGAGCTTTCTGTCAAATAAATAAATAAAATGTTTTTTTAAAAAAAAGAAAATGAGGAATCAAACAGAAACTTACATCGGTCTTCACAGCAGTGCTATTCACAACAGTCAAAAGATGGAAACAACCCAAAGGTCCACCAACAGAAGCAGGCATAGACTGTGGAGTATTACTCAGCCATAAAAAGGAATGGCACGCTGACAAGCTACGGCATGGATGAACCTGAAAACATGACACTGAGTGAAATAAGACAGATACAGAAGGACAAATGTTGTATGATTGCATTAATATGAAATACCTAGGTTAGGCAAATTCTTAGAGACAGAAGGCAAATCAGAGCAACAGAGGTTACCGGGAAGTAGGAGTTGTTGCTCAGTGGTTACAGAGTTTTTGCTTGAGAGGGTGAAAGTTCTGGAAATAGTGGTGATGACTACACAATGTGGTGAATGTACTTAATGTCATTAACTGTAAATTTAGAAATGGTTGAGATGGTAAATTTTATTTAAGATTTTATTTATTTATTCGAGAGACTGAAAGAGAGAGCACGAGCCGTGGGGAGGAGCAGAGAAGGAGAAGCAGACTTACAGCTGAACAGGGAGCCTGATATGGGGATCCCATGCAGGGCTCAGTGGGGGGCATGATCCTGGGACTCGACTCCAGGACCCAATCCTAGGACTTGATCTCAGGACTCCAGGATTATGACCTGAGCCAAAGGCAGACGCTTTACCAACTGAGTCACCCAGATGCTCCAGTAAATTTTATGTTTTGTGTATTTTACCACAATTAAGAAGTTGGGGGTAGGGGAGGACAAAGGACAAAAAAAGACTCCTCTCTGGTGTCCCTGTTTCTATTCGCCCTTCACTCTTCCCCCATAGAATCTACTCTCCATGTAGTACCAAGGGTACCCTGGGAAATTGTTAAGTCAGGTCACCTCTGGCCTCTGCTCAGAAGCTCCTGTGTCCCCTCTCTCCCCAGAGTAAAAGCCAGAGTTCCTGCTACAGTCCTGACACTGCCATGGTCCAGGCCCACAGTCACGCCCTCACTCCCTCTCCTGCCTCCACACTGGCCTCCTCACTGCTTCTCTAACTTGTGAGGCACACCCTCACCCAGGGCCTTTGAGAGCCAATCCCTCTGCTTGGAACTTCCTCCTCCCCATACCCACGGACAGTTTGCTTGCTCAACTCCTTTGGGTCTTTGCTCCACCCCCCCTTCACCAGGGCTGTGTCTGACCACCATGTCTGAAGTGCTCCTTTCCTCCCTGGCAACCCCCATCCCCCCCTCCTTTGCTTATTTGCTTATTGTCTTGTCTCCTCCCATGTAATGTAAGCTTTGTAACTGGGGATCATCACCCCGTCTGTTTAGTTTACCGGCACTTAGAAGACAGTAAGGATCTGTTGAATGAGTGAGTGCACAAATATGTGTCTACTACACATCGATATGGGCGGGCCGTGGGGCAACAGAGAGTGGTGGGGACTGGGGTGGGGGGGGCGTGTCACTCGAAGGCTCCAGTCCTGCTTAATCATTTCCACTTGATTTTTTTGTCAAGGGGAAAGCATCCCAGCATTGCCTGATTGTGTGATTATTCAAAGGAAGCTAGAAAATTGGATTTTTAAAGTCAAATTCCCTGCTTTTTCTTTTTAATCTTTAATTGTCGGGAGTGAAGCTTCAGTGGGAATCTATTCTGGAGAAAATGAAAGCTGAAGCAGCCCATGTGCTATGCCCAGACTCAAGCACTGGGTTGGGATCCCAGAGACCTGGTGCCCAGCCCTAAAATGCCACTTACCAGCTTGGTGATTAAGCACTACATTTCTGTGTCTTGGCCTCAATTTCTTTGTCTATAAAATGGGAAAAATAGCCTCAGAAATCAAACACTAGCTGTTGCCTTCCTGGGGAATCTGGCTCCCAGACTTGTTTTATTTGACCTGCATAAAGATATATGAACTTTGAATTAGCTGCCAACCCATAGAAATCAAGCAATTTCATTTAAAACCGGATTTTTGGCCTCTTGAGAAATGAGTCCTTTTTCTTTCATGGCTGTGATTGGACAGAATTGTGGCCACCCCCTTTAGAGGTCTCCTGTCCCCACTGGGGTTCAGCCTATGTTGCTGCAAAGGCCCGAATCTAAGCTGCTGCTTCTTCTTTAAGATTTTACTTATTTATTTGACAGAGAGAGAGAACACAAGCAGGGAGATCGGCAGGCAGAGGGAGAGGGAGAAGAAGACCCCCTACCAATCAGGGGGCCTGACGTGGGGCTCAATTCCAGGACCATGGGATCATGACCTGAGCCAAAGGCCGACGCTTAACTGAGTGAGTCACTCAGGTGTTCCCAAACCTAAGATTCTATTAAAGGAATCCCAGGAGGTGGCGTTAGGGTTGCCAAATTCAGCAAATGAAAATATAGGAGGCTGGGTGTGGCAACCCCAGGTGAGACTGGGCATTTGCTCCTCCCTTCCAGGAGATTGCACTTGAAGAAGGGCCACACATTTAAGTGCAATCCCAATTTTTACCACCAGGGGGAGGCAGAGCTACAAAGTCGAGCTGCCTTACGGGGCCTGGAAGTGCTTGGGGCTGGAAAGGAGCAGGAAATAAGAGGAGGTGGAGGAGGAGGAGCTGGGGAGTGTGCCTGACCCAGAAGGGGAGAGGTCGTGGTGTATGTGATCAGAGAAGACATCTGGAAAGGGAGAATCTTGAACCAGGCCTTAAAGACAGGTAGTAAAAAGGGACCTCTAAGAGGGTGGCATGACTTGAGCAAAGCCACCAAGGGAAGAATTAGTTTGTACTGTGGTGTGACCTAGCTTGAGGCAGTATGACAATAACAGCAATTCTGAAATACCTCAAGCTACTGTTTTAGTCATGGTTCATGAATGTAAGTGACGGAAACCCACCTCAGATTGACCTGAGGAAAAAAAACAACTATTTTCTCACATAATTAAAAAGTCTAGGAAAAGAAAACCTTCAGGTATGGCTGATCTAGGAACTCAAATGATATCATTGTGCATCTGCTTCTCTCTGTGGAGGTTCTATTCTCAGGTAAGCTCCCTTCTCCTGGTGCAGGATGGCTCCCAGAAGCTCAGGGCAGACTCTCTACAACATCCTAGCCGCCACCAGGGAAGGAGAGAAGGTCATTCACAGCAATTCGACCAGATGCCTTCGGGATACTTCTGATTGGCCTGGGCTGTGTCATATGCCCACCAAGAAACTAGTTGCTGCAACTCTGATTGACATGGTCTAAGTCATGTCTCTTAAAAGAGAAATGGATCTGTCCACCCAAACTCCTGGACTGATATTGCGGGAGGGTGTGGTCTTCTCAGAAGATGGGACAATGGGTACCAAATAGATAAAAAGAAGAGGGTTCTCTGTACCTGGTTCTCACCCAAGGATGATACATCAGAAATTGTGGGGCAGGGAGGGGGCATGAGGCTTCTTTTTGCTGTCTGTTTATTTTTTTGTTTTGCTTACAAATGAATGGTTGCTTTAAAGCCATGTCCATAGCTTCCATCTTGGCCCAGACTTCTGGTGTGCCTTACCTAGCTAGCTGCAGCCTGAGTTCATTCACTTAATTCCTCATTGGTGGCATCTGCATGTATGAGGTGCTATGCCAGAAACTGAGGGCATAACAATGAACAAAACAGATAAAGTCCTTGCTCCCTGGAGTTTATAATCTGGTGGGAGAGATGGATAAAAATAGAGACACCTAAATATGTAATGAGCCCAGTAGTGATTAAATGTTGCAAAGAAAAATAAAGCAGCAGAGTAAAGGAATTGTGATTGGGGTGTGTGTGTGTGTGTGTGTGTGTGTGTGTGATATTCCATACAGTATAGTCAGGGGAGGAATATTTAAGCAGGGACCTGAAGGTGGTGAGGAGTGAGCCAAGCATAGATATAGGGATGAGGATTCCAAGCAGTGAGAACAGCAAGTGCAAAGGTCCTGAGGCAGAAATGAGGTGGTTGTTTTCAAGGAACAACAAAAGTTCTCATGGCTCTCAGTGAAGGAGAGCATGCTAGAAGGGAAGGTCAGAGGAAGAGTGGAGACAGAGGCAGGCAGTGCAGGGCCTTGTGAGCCCCTGAAAAGACTTCAGCCATTACTCTCATGTGTGATCTGACTTTAGTTTTAAAAGAACTATCTGGCAGTCAGGTAGGAAATAGATCACTAGGAGCAAGGGTAGAAACAGGTAGATGAGGGACGCCTGGGTGGCTCAGTTGGTTAAGCAACTGCCTTCGGCTCAGGTCATGATCCCGGAGATCCGGGATCGAGTCCCACGTCGGGCTCCCTGCTGGCGGGAGGCCTGCTTCTCCCTCTCTCACTCCTCCTGCTTGTGTTCCCTCTCTCGCTGTGTTTCTCACTGTCAAACAAATAAAATCTTAAAAAAAAAAAAAAAAAAAGAAACAGGTAGATGAAAGGGAGGCTGTTAGAGTTGACTGGGCAAGAGGCAGTGGTGGCTAGACCAGGGTGATGGTGGGGAAAAGCATAGGATTCTAAATATATATAGCAAGCTTTCTAAAACTTAAAAAAAAAGAAAGTCAACAAGAAGATACAAACCGGAAGGAAGGGCCATATGGAAGACAGAGCAGGTTGATAGGAGTGTGCACGTCACTCTAAGAGCAACCAGAAACCACTGGAAGGTCTTCAGCAGAGTGATAGGTCCAATCTTGATTGGGCCACTCTGGGACTGTATGGAGAACAGGCTGTGGGTGTAGAGGAGAGAGGAGGTTGAGGAAAGCCTCTAGGGGCAGGACGGTGGCGCACACGTGGGAGAGCTCTGACATGGCAGTGGGGGCAGGAAACCAACCTTTACTCTCTGTGAGAGATGATTTCGGAGCCTGATGACATCACTGTCTACCTCCAGGGGTTTAGACAGACCTACCTGCACCCAGGGACTCTCAATCCCCTGCCACCACTTGTGGGTGACTGTCACTTCCCCAATGATCCAGCATTGCCCTTTCATTTCCCTACAATCAGCCCCATCTCCAGGTTTTTTCATTTCCTCAGGAGCCATCCCCACTCTTGCTCATATCCTGTCGGTCTGGACCTGTCTCTTGCAGGTGCTGCCCCCCCCTCTGGTTCTTTCAGAAGCTTCTCCTGGGTTTGCAGGGAGGGGCCCCACCCCATACCCTGCAGCCTCATGTCTGATTTTTGCCTCTCTGTCCTCAGAAAGCTCCTGGCCATCTCAATCCTTCTCCCTAAATCTTAGGGTCAAATCGCACCCAATGTGTGCACAGTGCCATCCATTCACCCACATCAGGACCCAGGAAAGTAGGTCCTTCAGGTGAAGCTCCATCACAGCAGAAATCTGGCTTTCTGCCACTTCCTAACTCTGTGACTCTGGGCAAGGTCTGTTCCTGTTCAGCACCTCAGTTTTCTCAGCTGTGAAATGGGCATCACCACCACTGTGGCACGTGTGAAGGGGCCAACACAGTCCCTGGTACACAGGAGGTGCTTAGAAACTGAGAATGCCCTTTCCCACAGTGAGCAACCTGGGCAGGAGTTGCAAACTCATGGCCCTTAGCTACAGCCAGGCATGGACTCATTTTATTCTGTGGACATTATGGCTTCTATAACCTCAATTTGAATATTTTTGGAAGGGGGTTCACATATCCAAGAGGGCCAGAGACTTCAACTGTGAAAGTAATCTGAGGACACAAGTATTGTGACTTCTTACTATATCACTAGCCATTAGTAAGATCCAGCATCTAGTAGGTGCTCAAAGCATGCTTATTATTCAGGATGAAGATAAAAAGCTAGGACCAAGAAGTCTTGTTCGTGGCAATAAACAATGTCAGTAATGAGAGATCCTTGTAATGAAAAATAAAGCTGGCTAAGGGGATAGCGAGGGATGGGGTCGCTATTTTACTTGGATAGCCAAGGAAGCCCTCTCTAAGGTGGTGACATCTGAGCCAAGGCTGGAGTAAACACAGGGAGTGAGCCATGATGCTCTCCAGGGACCATCTGGCTGGAGGGATAGCAGGTGCAATGGTGCCGATATGGGGATGGGAGGCCGCGTGCTGGAGAAGAACCCGCAAGGAGTAAGAAGGGTCAGAGTATGAGGGCTAGATTGTGTGGGCTCCTGTAAGCCTGGTAAAGACTTTGCCTTTTACTCTGGGTAAAACGGGGAACCATTTGGGAAACCAAACCGGCTTTCTTCCAAGGGCACGAAAACCACCAGCTTGTATCCGGAGGTTTGCTCCTGCCCATGTGGCACAGCTCCAGAGAGAGGAAGGAAAGATTTTCTCAACAGTTTAATGAGTACTCTTGAGGTTAAAGCTAATTGGATGAACTTGGGTCACGTGTTAATCCCTGAGCCAATCATGATGTGTGTAGGGGTGTGGCATGTTCCGATTGGTGAGGCCTGGGTCACGCACCCACCCCAGGTGTGAGGTGGTGGAGTCAGGCTTCCAGAAGTACAAGAGCTCACTATGAGGGAGGCGTCCCCCCACAGAGAGTCAGAGTCCCTTTCTGGAGGCTGGGAGGTGCTAGGCGTGGACAGCAATGGGCTCCCAACAGTGCTACCAGCCATCTTACCCTCTTTTCAGAGGCAGAGCGTTGTGGTTCTCAAAACCTTTGGCTCCCCGATGGGACTATTCGGATTCAAATTCCAAATCTGCCAACCTTGAATTATGTTAAGGTTCCTGGAAGCAGAGCCTGAGTGGGGGATTCTTGAGCACATGTTTTACTGAGAACGACCTCTCTGGAGGAGTCTGCAAGGGACCGAGGGAAACAGGCTGGGGCAGGGGAAGAAGCTGGACAAAGCTGTGGGTGTGATAACAGTTTAGCTCGTCTGATCCTGGGGTAGGGGTGGGAGCTACTCTGAAACATGACCTTGAGGTTGTCCCACCTTTTGACCAGGGTGTCCCGAAGGCTCTGTATTCCTTCCTTAGGGCAACCATAACAAAGTGCCACATACTGGGTGGCTGAAGTAACAGAAGTTTACTGTCTCACGGTTCTGGAAGGCCAGGCATCTTGGAGCAAGATGTCAGTAGAGCCCTGCTCCCTCTGAAACTTGTGTGGGGTTGGGCATGGAGAGTGGAGGGGACCCTCCCTCACCTCTTCTAGCTTCTGTTGGTGGCCGGCAATCCTTGGCATTCCCTGGCTCGTAGATGCATCAGCCCACTGCCACAAGGCCATCTCCCTGCGCGTCCTAGTCTCTGGGTCTCTTTCCCCCTCCTTATAAGGACGCCTGTCATATTGGATGAAGGGTACACCCTATACCACTATGGCTCCATTTTAACTGATTACATCTGTGATGACCCTGTTTCCAAATAAGGTCCCATTCAGAGATACTGGGGCTTAGGACTTGAGTGTATCTTTTTGGGGGGACACAGATCAATCCATAATAGGTCCTGTGTGGCAATGGGTCAGGCTTTTGTACCTTTCCTTCAGACAGTCACTGCCCAGGGGCTGTCCCCTGTGGGGAGGGCTTTTGGGGTGGTGGGACTCCCACTGGCCAAGGACAATTGTCAGGAGAAGGAGGAGCTGCGCTCCTTAGCAGCAAACACTCACAGCAGCTGGGGCTGGGTGCCTCAGCCAGTAAGAGGGACCCGGGTGGGACACCCACATAATCCAGGCACGCATTTGACCTCTCTACGCCTCAAATGAATTTCCTCACTTGGAAAATAGGAGTTGTAGAGTGCCTACATCAGGGAGAGGTGAGGATTAAAATAATTCACATTCCTAGAACAGTGCCTGACACATGGTAAGTTCTGCAGAAAGGAGAGCGTGCCTCAGTTGATTAAGCATCTGCCTTTGGCTCAGGTCATGATCCCTGGGTCCTGGGATGGAGCCCCACATCACACGGCCTCCCTGCTCAGTGGGGAGTCTGCTTCTCCCTTTGCCCCTTCCCCTGCTTATGCATTTTTTCTCTCGCTCTCTTGCTCTCTCTCTGTCAGATAAATAAAAATCTTTTAAAAAAAATGTTAGCTTGTTACAAATGACTGTTTGGGCTGTGGTGGGTGTGACAGAGACTCTGAGGAGTAGCAGGGTTCATTCTCAGCTCACAGATTGGCCCCTCCTCATGCTTCCCAGCTGACTCCAAAAGCCTCCAGAAGAGTTAATTTACCACAGGAAAAAATGAAGAATGAGGCCTGGAGGCCCTCCAGCCCAGTCTTCCATGATCATTATGCAGATAGAGAAGTTGAGGCCCAACAAAAAACTTACCTGATTTTGGAATCAGACAGACTCGGGCTTGAATTCCAGCTGAGTGATCCTGGGTCAGTACCTATGCCTCTCTGGGCCTTAGTTTCCTTGCCTATAAAAGAGATCATCCTTGAAGTAGAGTTAAACAGTAAATGACACTCGAAACACTTATGAAATGTTAGCTGCTGTGTCACACCAGCATTATCATGAAACACAGCATGTATGTGGCCATTCTGGAGGGAGGGGGACTTAGCCCAGTCCCCCCGGGACAGCCCCAGTTCTCCCTCCCCCTGGCTCTGGCCCTGACCGCTGCTTCCATCTCAGCAGACGCTGACCACCCCCCTCCCGGCCTGGGCTGTGGTCCCACCAGGAAATCGATATCGGGTGCCCGTCATCCACCTCCCCAGTGCAGTCGAGCTGCTTAATTGCGTGGATGTTGGTGCTGCTGCCAAGGCCTCGTTCGTCAGAGCAGTGTGCTTATGGCCGTGCTTGGCTGAGAGGTACATTCATTACCGAGACAGCTTTTATCAGGACTTCCAGAGGGACCGAGAATGAGGAGGGAGGCAGGCAGGCACGCTTCATCCCCGGGGTGCCGCAGGCTTCTAGTCCAAGCTGCTGCTGATAACAGCCGACACTGACTCAGGGCTCGCTCTGTGCTGGGCACCGTCCTAAGAGCTTCGCAAATATCAACTCATAACAGCCCGATGAGGCCGCTAGTATGGGTATCATCCTCCTTTCCACTTTACAGGCCAGGCAGCCGAGGCCCAGTATGGCGGTGCCTCGTCTGAGATGGCACATGAGCCCGTGATTCCAGGGCCTGGGGGTTTAGGCCCTGCTGCGTGCCGCCTCTTGGAGAGAGGCATGTTGGTAAGGATGACGTCAATAATAACAAGAGCAGCTTCTGTGTATTACAGCAGTACCTACTTAGTTTCACTCTAACTCTCTGCCGTAGGAATAAATAGCCCCATTTTATGAATGGGCCAACTGGGCTTGTGGGGGATGAAGGCACTTGTCCAAGGCCACACAACCGATCAAGAAAAGAGATGTTTGTTTATTTATTTATAAATAAATGTTTGTTTGTTTAACAAGGACTTCTCTGGCTCCAAGCCAAGGCTCTTAACCAGCTCTACTCTGCTGTCTCCCACTTGCTTGCTGTGTGGCTTTGGGAAGGTCATTGTCCCTCTCTGGGCCTCTGTGCACTTTTATTTTATCTTATTTTATTTTAAGATTTTATGTATTTATTTGACAGAGAGAGACACAGTGAGAGAGGGAACACAACAGGGCGAGTGGGAGAGGGAGAAGCAGGCTTCCCGCTGAGCAGGGAGTGAGATGTGGGGTCTCGATCCCAGGACGGGGGATCGTGACCTGAACCAAAGGCAGGCGATAAACTGATCGAGCACCCAGGCGCCCCTCTCAAGTGCACTTTTAAACCATTAAGGAGTCTTTCTAGATTGAGGGTTGGGGCTGGGGCAGGTACAAAAGAGAGAGGAGAATGCCATGTCTCTGCCCTTAGAGTGTCAGATATTGCTTCTGGCCCCAAGGCAGTGTTCTCCCTGTGGCTGGGAAGCTGGCTAGCAAGGCCATTGCCAGCCCCAGAAATTCTGATTCAGGAGGCCTAGGGTGGGGCCTGTGAACCTGCATTTAAAGAAACTCCCAGGGCACCTGGGTGGCTCAGTGGGTTAAAGCCTCTGCCTTCAGCTCAGGTCATGATCTCAGGGTCCTGGGATTGAGGCCCGCATCAGGCTCTCTGCTCAGCAGGGAGCCTACTTCCTCCTCTCTCTCTGCCTGCCTCTCTGCCTACTCTGCCTACTGTGATCTCTCTGTCAAATAAATAAATAAAATCTTAAAAAAAAACAAAAACAAAAAACAGAAAGAAACTCCTAGTGGGTTTCAGGCATCCACAGGCCACATGGAATTAGATTTTTGCAGTCTGATCTTAATTCAAAGTCTTAAAAAGAGAATGTGTTCTTTTTTTTTTTTTTTTTTTAATTTACTTGTTTGGGGGCGCCTGGGTGGCTCAGT
>PITA01031416.1:0-15242 GCA_004023965.1 Spilogale gracilis
TGTTAGGGTGAGATAACATTTTTAGCCCCCTCCCCAATTCCTGGACTGCTCACACATTCCAGGTATTGGGGCAAGGAAGCAAGATGCACAGATGGTTCCTTGACCTATCTGCCTTCATTTGGTTAACACAGGCCTTGTGAAGGCGTCATCACCAGGAGGTCTTAGATCTGTAGATGCCTAACTCACCAGGGGGTTATCAAACTGAGCATAGCTGCCCTCAAGCTAATCAGGCCCTAACACTCTAAAGCTAAGCAGGTCTTATCACTCCTAAGTGCTCAGGAACAAATTTTTAACTAGCCAAGGATGGAAGAATTTTTAAAATATAAATTGTGGCCAGTTTCCTCGTAAGAGAGAATGAGTTCAATCCCAAAGCTCTATCAGTGCTTTCCAAGGAGAGAAACTTGGGAGGACACTATGGAAGAACCTTCGACTTGAAGCACTTCAAAGACTTTTGTCACTGACCCCAGTGCCTACCACAGAGTAGGTCCTCAGTGCAGGTCATCACATCAACAATGAATGGGCATGCCAATTATGGGGAGACAATCTTCTGTGGGTCTTTGTTGTATCTTGTAAAGCAAAGGCACTGCTTCTACCCTGAACTATCTTTATAAGAATGTTTGTGAAGCAAATACTCTTAGAGGGTCTCTCTCAAGAGCTGAGGGCAGGTCTATTTCCTGTACAGCAGAATAAAGTTGATTTCTGAGGCAAGCTCGGAGAGTCCACTATAAAATGCTGGAGTTTCCTAAATCTGGGGGTTCTCGGGGGGGATACAAGTCACTACATACACAGCATCTACTTGGGCTGCCCGTGTCTTTTCAAACTTTAGGGCCAAAGGGAACTGATATGAGGTTACAGCTCATGCTATTTGTTGTCCCATGAGCAATGAAGTCCTTTGTTTTTGACTTGGGAGATGCTTGCCTTCCACAAGTGCCCGTGAAACTGGCCAACTGGTTAGCATGCAGTGTTGGGTAAAAATATCAGACCCTTCAGAGTGTTGACATCATGACTTCAAGTCTGTTTTCTAGTTCCCAAAGTGAGTCCTCCAAATGGGCATCTTAGGCAGGCAAAGGTGAGAACTCAATAAAATGAAATGCCATCTCCACTTAAAAACCAGTTGGGAAAACCAAACATGACTGAATCAACTAGCCATTTCATAACAGAAAAGTCACTCCTTATCTAAATTAAACCTGTTTTCTCTGTGTGTAAACACTTAATCTGTGTACTTGAACTATCCTCATCTGAGTCTTCCTCATCCCCCAGAGAGGAGAAAGTGAGTTTGAGGTATTAATAATCCAAAATATCAAGTCTTGCTTATTTACTCTAAGCCAGGAACATTATAGGCACATCTCAAATTCTCTTAACATTGTTGAGTGTTTTTCCATTTTATAGAACTGGGGTTCAGAGATCTTCAGTACTTTGTAAAAAGCACACAGCTAGCAAGTTGCAGAGCTGGATTACGAACTGAATTCTGTCTGATTCCACGTAGGTTTTGCTCTACTATATTATTCCTTGGGATGAGGCAGAACAGAGGGTCATCCTCAAGGCTATGAGTAAGCTTCTTTATCCAAAAAAATCTCACTTCCTCTTCTATCCTACCACCTGAAACTTCATTATTAGAGAATTCAGGCAGCTGGGACCCGTAGGTGACTCAGTTTGGCTCAGGTCATGATCCCAGGGTCCTGGGATCAAGTACTGCATTGGGCTTCCTGCTCATTGGGAACCTGCTTCTCCCTCTCCCTCTGCCATTCCCGCTGTCTGTGCTTTCTCTCTCTCTCTGACAAATAAATAAAAATATCTTAAAAGAGAAAGAGAGAGAGAAGACAGGCAGTGCTGTGTCACAGGAGGAAAAAGTACTTGTGAGATTCAATGAATTCTTTTATCTCCAGGCTGAGGCTTATTGTGGCTTTAAATCCTCTACCTCTCTAAATATCAGTTTTAGCATTGGTGAAATATATATAGTAAAATCTGTCCTTTCTCTTGAATAGGGCTTCTGTAATTTAGAAAGAAAAACCAGAATAAGATATATATGCAAAAACACTCTTTCAACTAGATTTGCTTTCAATGTTGAAATTCTTAAAGCATTCTGTTTTTTTTTTTAATTTTAGATATTTCAGGTCTTCAAGAATGCCCATTTAAAACTCAATAAAAGGAAAGTACGTTTTAAATGATAACTAGTGAATATTAGAGCTCAGAAGAAACCTTTCAGGCTTAAGACACACCATAGACCCGTAGGTGACTGGTAACAGAAGCCAGCATGGTGGGAGAGGTCCTAATTCACTAATTTGCCCTACAGCCGGCATTAACCCCAGAAGGTTAAACATCCCAAGGGCACGAAGCACCTAAGAGTGACAGTGAGCCAGATTCTCTGAGCTTTTCATCTTCATTTCAAATATGAACTCATTTTCCAAAGAGAAACTAGAACACTAAATCAACTAAAAGCATCCATCTGATAAAAGATATGCAAATATCTTTATAAATATACAGTATCATCTATAATGTTGACAGGTCAGATAAAGGTACCAACTTTCCCTTAAAACTTTACATTTCAAACACAAGATGGAAATGCAGAGATTTTATACACATACACAGTCTATTTTATAATGTTCAGCTCCACAGATGGTTACAAGTTGCATATATTATTCATAAAGTTCCCAATCCCAACCCACCTTCACATACAACCCAGATTCAAATGTTGGAGGAAACTCCAATGCCAAGACTTGAATTTTAGAAAAACACAGATTATCAGAATTGTCAAGAAATTATCTAGAAACGGAATTAGGGCACATATCTTCTCTGCATGCTTTCAATAACAACAAAAAAACATCCAAACAAAATAAACCTGGTTGAGCATTGACCAAGTGAAGCCCATCCTGACATCCACAGGCCATGTGCTGCTCTCCAACCATGGGTTCCAGAAGCCATTCCTTTTTGTCCACTTAGTAATAAGTAACTGGAATGTGAAGGCCCCAAAGGCAGTGGGAGGGCCCTCCTGGGGAAGGCAGGGTGACTGCACAGAAGTGGCCCTAGGAAGGGTCTGCCAGGTGACTGCCTAAACAGCTCTCACTTGGTCCAAGCCAGCCCTGAGCCAGGAGTCCTGGAAGATGATGGATGGTTCCTTACCGACTTTCCTAATGAAGGTGCCTGTGAAGAGAGGTCCCAATTTGCAGTTCTTTTGTTTTTGTGTTTTTGTGAGCACTGACCTCCTACACCTTCCTCTTTGATTCCTTCCTTCCCTCCTCCCTCTGGCTCCCCTTGTCCACAGAATTCTATAATGCTAAAAGAGAATCAGAAAAAGAAGAATAATCAGGGTCAAAAGACCAGAGGGCCCATCTCTGATCTGTTCTGTGTGGCTGACAAGACCACAGGCTCCTAGGTAAGTGACAAGACATCGATGAAATCAATGTGGCTAAATTAAAACATGCAGAACATCCCGTGTTTTACATGCAGCGATTGGGAGAGAGGAGACACAGGCAGCAGGAGCTGAGGGGACATGTAAAGTCTGCGTTGGTCAACAAGGCTCCTGAAACTGGCAGACGGGGAGGCCAGCAGGGCCTGATGAGAACCGACGCATGCAGAGACGCAGAAAGAACAATCAGAGCAGGTGGACATCGACCACGGTACTTATCAGTTCGGGTTGGAGGGAGTATTTATCTGGCTGTAAGAAGGATCTTTTATCTGAATGTGCTGATTTTATAAAATCTGGAAAAGCCCTAAAGGACCCCGAAAACAGGCAGCGCACATTGAATGAGTGAAGGTCCCCGGTAGGCCAGTGAATGAGCTCTCACTACCAGGCGTTACCTGCATTCCACAGGCAGGCTTTGCACCTTTCAGTAACCTAAGAACAGAGAAGACACGAACAACTCGATGCCTAAAATGGATAACTCAGTTGCTGACAGGAAGACAGTGACCGCCCATGGGCGAATGAGCTGACATCTTCATTCTTACTGGGCTTCAGAGTCTCTCTGCAATCTTAGCCAAATCATTCAGACACTGTTGGAAGAATAAATTGGGTTTCAACATTTACCTAGTTCACTGAGTCACAAATTAATTATTGTATATATTTAACAAGGCAGTATGTGTCATCAGTTGTTTCTTCTAAACCGGCCAAAAGCAAAATACTAGTATTTCACTGTCCGGTTATTCAACACTTTTCACGAAGCCAAGCTCAAAGAAATTTCAATAGTACTGTATTTAATTAGCTACTTCCTATCCAGTGAATAAACCTCAAGGACATAGATCCTCCTACTCCTAGCCCCATGTCTCCGGTTCAAGACTAATCCTTTTGCTTCTCCCACCTCTACCTACACCCCTCTGCAAGTCCACAGAATGAGAAGGGAGAACTAGACAGTTCATCCACATGACATTGTAATTATGATAATAGCTGATACTTACATGGCAATTACTATGTGCCAGGATCTGGTGTAAGTGCTTTATACACATTAAGTCATTTAACCTTCACACACTCTATGATGTAGGAACTATTATTATCCTCATTTTACATGTCTAGAGGATCTCTGGAGTGGCCCTGCTCTCTGAGGGAACTGTAGTCTAAGGAAAAGAGGAGAGAAAAAACTTTCAGTTCAAGGACATTTATTTAGAACTAAAAGGAAGAAGAGACTCCAAGCCTACCTATATTTCTCACTCAGCTTCTCCTTGGTCCAGCCTGCCCTGTGGTCCAGCCCTATAACAAAGTGTTTAAAGGAGGAGACTACAGGTTAAAACTCTGTGGTCCCCTGCGGTAAGGACAGTACTCACTGGACTGGTAGCTGATTCTAGTCAAAGAAACTCAGGGACAAGAGGATGGCTGGTGCAGAGCTTTGGAGGGAAAGTGAAAGAGAATCACTGTGTTGTTGGGCCAAAATTGCCTAAGAGTCTCTCCTGGACCAGATGTGGTCCGAACAGGGGAGCGAGCTGGCCAGGAGCCACGATCAATCCCACACAAGAAAACTGCCAGGAAAGATAATGGGTTGTAGCAGACAGAGTGTCTTTGAAGCAAATTGCCAAAAAAGAAGGGCTGAGAGCAAAGCAGCCAGCTGGAGGGAATCACTGGCAGCGCGGTCCCTCAAGGAGCCTCTGAGAAGCCCGCTAACACATGCACCTAAAACAGAGACAGCTGTCAACAGCAACTGGTCAAGAATGTCGCAAAGCTAGCTCCGGGCAGTGCCGTTCAAGCAATGACTTTTCAGGCCCCCTGCTCACCTGCTTCCCCATTCCCTATTTTCAGAGTCAGAAACCTACCTGAGCGAGACAAGATAGCAGAAGTGTGGAGAGAAGATGGGTGATGATTCCCCTTCCCAGCCCCTTCACTGACTATGGGGGTCTTCCCTACATCAGACCACCAGAAGATGACTCTCACAGCCCAGCTGACACAGCCGCATTAGGGAGAAAGGAAGGGAAGGATCTAGAGGGATGGGGGGAGGAAAAAAAAAGGGGGGGAAGAAATATGCTACATACACCCCACTGCCAGAGCCAGCACTCTGAAAAGCACAGTGGAAGGAGCAAAACCTTTCCAGAAATGAACCGAGAGAATCAGTGCTTAAGGGCTGATGTTAGCAGGGGTATGAGACCCTACAGCAGCAAGTAATACAGTAAAAGCATCCTGGGCTGCAGAGGGAAATCACCCAACCAACCAAAGCTGCTCCTTCAGCTGCACCTGTTAAGGGTTTTCACCTCTTCCACAAAGCTCTCCTTATAAATTCTTATATATCAGTGATGCACACACAGGAAGGTATAGACACATTGCTATCCAGAGAGCAGGTTAAGCTATCCCCAATACGTTTCCTGGCTGAACTGGAGGATTTCTCTAGATATTCTTATACAGGGAGGGAAGCTGTTTGGGCCACACCTCACCACCAGACTGCAAGTCCTATGCAAAATCCTCACGGAGCGTCGGGGTGGGGCCCACGTGCCTGAGGCTGCCACAGACCCATCACACTCCTAAGGACAAGCAGGTGCTATGTGTGAATCATCACACGGTGGGGGGGGAGGGGGGGCGGGCGGATGACGCTGTAACTCTGTAATTTTGTCTTTGAGACATGACAGGCAGAGGGGAGCTGGAGAAAGGACCAAGTGCTTTTGCATCGTGGTGAGGACTCAGTAAGGGGATCTGAAATACCACAGGAGGAACTCCTGATCTACTTTAGAGAAAAGAGAAACAGGTGCCCCAGCGCCCAGAGCACTGATGGCCCCTGACAGCTGCAGGCAACAGCACTTTGATCCAGACAAGTACTCAGAGTGCAACAATGGAGGTGGCAGCAAGAGCATTCTGGCAGCAGCGGGCAGGTCTCTTGTCGGGAGTAGGAGTGAGGACCAAAGTCCCTGCACAGCCAGCCAGGAACCAGATCTGCTTGCTGGGCTGCATGGAGGGGGACCTGACCCCAGGTGTCTGAGCACAATGTCTGAAGAGGGCAAATGAGTAGGGCATACACTGTCTCCCAACCTGAGGAACGAAGAGGAGGGCCTGGACTCAAATCGAAGTCATGGAAAATGAAGAGGTGGGGGAGCAGCAAGAGGGAGGGGGGTCTGGGGTCCCATCAGAGAGTTGCATAGATTCCAACCTTGTGAACTCACAGATGTAGCATTCTCATGACCAGGTTACTACAAAGAAATATTACATTTCTCATCTGACGTCAGAGACTTCACTAAAAATGTCTGAATCTCAAATTTTGTCTTCTCTTCCACCAAGCACTCCAAGTTACCCCTAACCCAGTATTAGAGACATGACCCCAAAGGAAACCCTCTCTGAAACTTTGCCAATTGAATAACTTGCAAATTTTAGAACACGGTTCACATAATCACCAGTTCTAAAGGAAATTCATCTAAAGGCTGAATGTTTTGAGCTTTTTGTTTTCTTGGGTTTTTTTTTCATCTTCCACAGAGAACTTTATTGCCAAGACCTCAATTCTCCCTGTCACTGTTAGCTCGTTCTGATTCAGTCTATATAAAGTTGTCGCTGCTAATTTGTCTTTTTTGTGTATTTGAACATTCTAAGAAGCAAGCTCAAAGTATCTATCTACACTTTCTTTCTGTATTCAGCAACATTAAGCAGCTTATTTAGATTCACAAACCTCTGCTAACGCCTGCTTTTTAATTCTTTCCATCAGTCATATTCAGAGAGAAATGCTTCTTCTCCAGTAACCAACCAATTTTTCAAGTTCCTGGCGACATGACGACTGGTATGTGTTGTCCTAATGAATCCCCGGCAGCTCTTGCCCCAACCCTTTTTTTTTTTTTAATATTTTATTTATTTGAGAGAGAGAGTGAGTGAGAGAACATGGGAGGGGAGAAGGTTAGAGGGAGAAGCAGGCTCCCCATGGAGCTGGGAGTCTGATGTGGGACTCGATCCTGCGACTCCAGGATCATGACCTGAGCTGAAGGCAGGGGCTTACTTAACCATCTGAGCCACTCAGGTGCCCCTCCTCCTCCTCCCCTTTCATTGCTGCTTCTGGTGTTCACATGCTTTCATCTGAATGATCTGTTTCACATTGGCACTGTCTTGTATCGCTCTCTCAGAGTCAGCAGCAACGGGACAAAGGTAGTGGCTTCCATCCTAGAGGTAACTTCTACCTCAGCTTATGTCCTTGTCTTGCAAACCTAATGAACTCATCGAACCTTCCCTGACACACATGCTAACCCATCCTCAACCCATTCAAGGTCCAAAACCACCATACATGTTGAAATGGACTTTAAAAGTGATACATATTTATGATATATATCCGATAATTATATATATATATATATTTTAATTTGGCTTTCCAATATTTTTCCTTTCTAAGCCCAAGGCAAGGCCTTTTTACTGACATCTCCTTGTTTAAGCTTTTCTTTCAAAACAAAATTCACTTTGCCATTTAAAATACTGATAACACGGGGCACTTGGGTGGCTCAGTCAGTTAAGAGTCTGTGTTCAGCTCAGGTCATGATCCCAGGGTCCTAGGATCGAGCCCCTATGTCGGGATCCCTGCTCAGTGGGGAATGGGCTTCTAGCTCTCTCCCTCTCAAATAAATAATCTTTAATTTTAAAAAAAATAATAAAATACTGGGGAGCCTGGGTGGCTCAGTTGGTTGGGTGACTGCCTTCGGCTCAGGTCATGATCCTGGAGACCCAGGATCGAGTCCCACATCAGGCTTCCTGCTCGGCGGGAAACCTGCTTCTCTCTCACTCTCCCTGCTTGTGTTCCATCTCTGGCTGTGTTTCTCTCTGTCAAATAAATAAAATCTTAATAAAAAATAAAGTACTGATAACACAAAGCAGGTACAACAGAAAAAATCCTCCTCATTCCATTCCCTTTCTCCTAAACCCCCAGGACAAGAGGTTGTCCTCCCCACTCCAATATCTCTGCTTCTGCCACTTCTACTTCCTGTCAAGATGTCCATTTATCTTCCATTCACCCAGCCCTTCTTATTTGTTGTGCGCTGGTTATGTTCAGGTTTGTTATATTTTTATACTCTTAATGCTTAAGTTTCTCTTATTATTTTCTTATTAGAAAAGTTATGCAGGCTTACTATAAAAATAATGGAAATTATAGACAAGCAAAATAATACAAAGAATATTCATGATACTCACCTACCCAGAATCACCTGCTGGTAATGCACTGGAATATATCCCCTTATAAATCTTTCAGTAGGCACATGTATTATTTTATTCAGAATTAGGAATATGCCATCTATTATGTTTCCTAACCTACTTTATTTAACAAATCCATCAGTGACTGGACAATTAGTATACCAGATACCTCTATTACAAATAGCACCTAGTAAGAAAGACTTATTTAAAAGCAAAAATAAAGAAAAAAGCTATACAAATTTCAAACGGAAAGAAAATGATTAAGTTATTTAAAAAAAAAAAAACACCTCCATGGTGCACCACGGTTACCAATACAAAAAAATCCTTGCTAATGAGATACTCTTTTTTTTTCCCCCACCGAATCTTCATTTCAGCCAAGTTCTTTTCAGACCAAATCATGTGGAACCTCAGTGTCCCACAGGGTCCTCACCTTATCTTGGGGACCTTCCCCAGATTCTTCAGCTGATCTTGACTCCCCATTTCCACAAACCATGGGTCTTAAGGTTGGCACATTGACCTTTTCATGTTCTGATCTGCTCCCTGGCTTCATTTTTTGCCCTGTCTTAAGTTTCCCTCCCCATAAGTTAGGGCGCTTTGCACATGGAAAGTCCTCAGTAAATGAATGAGTAAATGAAAATAACTAAGGATCATGTCCAATGTCACTCACTATCCTTGCGATTTATTTTGAAGCTTTTTCCTGACCCAGTTTCAATTCCCCTATGGGGCACAGGTAATTGCATTCATCAGGAGTCTTTCAGATAAATGTGATAGAAAACCAGTTCAAATTAGCTTAAGCAAAAAAGGAGTAATTTCTTGCTTCACGTAATTGGGAAGAGCAGAAAAACACTTTGGGTATAGATAAGGCCAGGCCTCAAGTGATCTTGCCCCTGTCCCTTTCCTGGCCCACCCGCCCCTTCTCTCTCCTGTCACATTTCCTGTATAGCAAGAGATTGGGAGCTAGGGTTGGGGTCAGAAGGTTGGGACTACAGGCCCACAAAGATCTCTAGGCTTATATCATCTCAGCTGCTAACCCCACAGCAAGACTTCTTCACTGTCTCTCTCAGTGACAGCACATAAAATCCCATTTGTATATAACACAATACATGGGTACTATGATTAGGGTAGGCATGAGTCACAAAGCCACCTCTGTTGCTGGGGATGCTATGAACCGCAACTGGAAGGTCCCCTAGAATTACACAGAATGATACAAAAATGTGAAGAATTTCTATATTATTTTGGAGAGAAAAACAGGACTGAAATTTGCGATGGTGACAAAAGTCCCCCACTGAAGACATTTTTTTCCTGCCACTCACATTCCTTCTTATCTAAATTCAGAGACTACAATCATCCAGTTTTCTAGCTAGCCAGAATCCTGAAGTTTTCATTCAACTCCTTCATTTGATAGATGAGAAAATGGGATCTCATCCATCTTCAGTGAACCAAGTGGCATAGGGAAGGTCACGTCAGTATCTCATCACAGGAAGGAGGAGCTAGCTCAGGAACTGGGAAATTAACCCATGGTCTTGGCCCCACATGCATTCACCTGTGACTCAGAGCACTCCCTTACCCTTCTGGGCCTCAGTTTCTTCCATAAAATGAAGAGTTTAAACTCCATGATTTCTAAGCATTTTATGATTTTAGGCATTGCAATTACGAGTTATAAAGATTCATTTTTTGTGGTTTAAATCATTGCCATCTCACAAAATCTTCTAAGAAGAAAATAGTGCTTTTTGGATATTTCGTGTAACAACAAGCATTCTACACTCCATTCAATGAAAAATGGTGGAAACCTCCATTCACCATTCACATGTAAAAGAGTTGAAGATTCAGTTACAAGCAACATGAGCAAAACTGTTTGCCCTGGTATTTGCATTACTCTCAAGATCCAAGGTACTTGTGAATTTTAAAATGTAAAATCTCACAAATGCTATATATAAAAATCTGTATGGAAATGCTTTCATAACATGATATATTCCAACACCAACATTCATTTTTAGTTCAGTGCTAAGTGTTCTCAACTAAGCAGAAACACGTGGAAGTGGGAATTCCATGCCTGTTAACTTTAGGAAGATTGAGAACAGGGAGGGTGAGCAGGCTGTCCTTTATATCATAAGAGCCCCACAAAGCACCCATTGAACTTTTATTTTGAAGTCCAAAGAGAAATTAAGAGGCAGGAACAGGAGCACCACCTGTGCAAACCCCATTTACAACTCCTTTGCTTTTTATGAGAATGGGCAGGAACAGGGCTGCAAAATAAGGTCATTAGAGAAGTTGAATAAAGAAGTTGGCATTTCCCTGCTAAGCTTAATTCTCTATGTGCCAAGAAAATGCGCTGCCTGGGCCGGTGAGCAGAACTGCTTGTTATCTGACTGACTGAAATGCTGAAGAAGACTGGCTACCCTGGTTGAATATCTGAACAACAGGAGGGCTAAAGTAAAATAAAAAAAATGTTTGGAAAAGAAGGAATGTTTGAGCATCAGAGGGAGCCATCCCCCATGCCAAGAGAGAAGAACCTATGTGTCTTTTCTTAGCAACACGCATATCCCCAAGAGGAGAGTTTGGGAATTTGTTCAATGCCCTGATTTGAAATCAGGGAAGGTAGTTTCCAGCAGTAAGTTCCTGACACCAGATTTCAGAAATCCTTCAATCTTGAAGACTTCAGTGACACATATCCTAAAACAAGACTACCAAGTGTTTTCACTCTAAGACATTCTAGGTTCATTGTCTTCCAATAAAATGTTAAAGTCTGGAAGGCAAAGAAGTAAAATAAATCAAACCAAATAATGGTAATAAAATTACTAAAAAAGTAATACATATAATGAATCTCGGCAGGTCTAGTGATGTCAACATGACAGGAACACGTGACCTCCCTTCAGTTCCTAACAGTGGGTCATAAAGCATTTATTGACATACACACCACAAACTTAACCAGCACAAGAGACTCACACATATGATATTGAAGAAGTGATCACACAGTGAACACCTACTCTACAGTCCGTCACACCAGGAACTTGTGGGGGGGCGCGGTGGTGGCCAGCTCTACAGCTTGTGCCCCAGAACCTGCAGTCCCAGCATATTCCTGATACAAAGTATACAAGGACTAAGCATTTGTCAAATGAATAAACAAACGAATCAGAACAATACACAACTAGAGAGGACACAGAACCATGAAGTGTCCTTAGATATAGATTAATAAAACTGTCTCAGAAAGAAAATCTTCAAGATTTTTCTAAGTTTTAAATGAGTGTGTAATGATCCCTGGTACACACTTAAATATGACCACCAAAAATGATTGCCAGTGTGCAAATGGGTGGCACGGATTCTCTTCACATAGATGTTGCAAGGTCTTCTCTATTCAAGTCACACAGACATGTCATGATAAAGTAGATTGTGAGAGCAGCCCACCACTGCCACAAGTAGTTAAGGGGACCATCATTTTCACTCTCTTCTGTATGTACATAGACAGTCCATCCAATGCCCAGGCCTATCAACTGAATACATTTTACCTTTTTTTCCTCATCTCTTTGTTAGCTATACACTCACATTGCCCCGTTCAGCACAAAGTCAACATCAGAAATTCCATTATCTACAAAATCTCAGCTTCAGCTGTCCCACTTGGTGACTATCACCACCCACCTTTCTATCTTACTTACTCACCATGCCCACTACATTTTCAGTCTCCTAAATACCACCAATGCACCGCCTCTACTCACAGTTTACTCCCTCTCCCATCTTCACATCCCTCTGTGTGGAGCATGGATGTCATGCCTCAGACATTCAAGCATTCCCTAAAAATGTCCTGACTTCTCTTACTCTGCTGTATCATCTTTACATTTTTGGGGCCAAACCCAAGCTCTGGATACCTCCAATAATTTCACCTTTCCATGCCTGAACATAAAGATTATTACAAAAAAGAAATTACCCAACTCTCTTTGCTTCATTTCATTATCAAAATCTTGAAATGGGCCAATCACACTGTCAATTATTTACTGGGGTAATCATCCTATCCAGAGCAATCAAGCAAGAAAAGTAACTTAAAATGATCTGAAATAGAAACGAAAAAGTAAAATTGTCTTTGTTTACGGATGTCATGATCTTACATATAAAAAATCCTAAAGACTCCACCCAAAAAAATCCTAAAACCCCACCAAAAAGCCATTAGAGCTAATAGGCAAATTCAGGGAAGGTGCACGATACAAACTCATACAGAAATCAACTGTGTTTCTATATACTAACAACAAATTATCTGAAAAAATAAAAAAGTCTAATTTATAATAGCATCAAAAACAACAAAGTACTGAAAAATAAATTCAGCCAAAGAGGTAAAAAAAATCTGTACACTGAGAACAATAAGACATTCATAAGGAAAATTGAAGAAGACACAAATAAATAGAAAGACATCCTGTTGTCAAGAATTGGAGAAATTAGGGGCGCCTGGGTGGCTCAGTTGGTTGGGCAACTGTATTCAGCTCGGGTCATGATCCCGGAGACCCGGGATCAAGCCCCACATCGGGCTTCCAGGCGGGAGACCTGCTTCTCCCTCTCGTTCCCGCTGCTTGTGTTCCCTCTCTGGCTGTGTTTCTCTCTGTCAAATGAATAAAATCTTAAAAAAAAAAAAAAAGAATTGGAGAAATTAATATGGTTAAATTATCCATACTTTCCAAAGCCATCAACAGATTCAATGTAATCATTATCAAAAGTCAAATGGCATTTTTCTCAGAAATAGAAAAAAAATCCTAAAATGCGTATGGAGGCCACAAAAGATCTTAAATAGCTAATGCAATCATGAGAAGGAACAAACCTGGAGGCATTACACTTCCTGATTTCATATTACAGTACAAAACTATGATAATCAAAGTAGTATGATACTTGCATAAGAACACATGGAACAGAATTGGGAGCCCAGGAAAAAACCCATGCTTATACACTTAACAAATATTTGCCACACAAATCAAGAACATTCAATGGAGAAAGGCAGTCTGTTCAATGGTGCTAGGGAAACTGGACATTTATACGCAAAAGAATGAACCTGGAGAACCCTATCTATACCACTCATAAAAATTAACTTGGAATGGATTAAAGAATTAAACATAAAACCTGAAGCCATAAATCTCCTAGAAGAAAACATAGGGAAAAAGCTCCTTGACATTGGTCTTGGCACTGATTTTTTTAGATATGACCAAAAGTTCAAGCAACACAATCAAAAATAAACAAATGGGACTAAAACAAACTGAAAACCTGCACAGGAAAAGAAATGATCAAAAAAATAAGGGTGCCTGGGTGGCTCAGTCAGTTCAGTGACTGCCTTCCGCTCAGGTCACGATCCCGAAGTCCTGGGATTGAGTCCTACATTGGGCTCCCTGCTCAGCAGAGAGTCTAATTCTTCCTCTGACCCTCCCTCCTCTCCTGCTCTCTCTCTCAAGTAAGTAAATAAAATCTCTAAAATACCTACAGAGCAGGAAAAAATACTGTAAATCAGATATCTGATTAATCAGATCAATTAATAAAATACTTAATGTATAAATTTGTTAGTTATTGTATTAGGCAAATAATAAGACTAGAAATCAATCTTTTGATTAGGGGATTAGTACATAAAATACATTAAGAGTTCATACAAAGGCAAAATAACAAAAAATCTGATTTTAAAAAGGACAAAGGAACTGAACAGACATTTCGCTGAAGACATCCAGATGGCCAACAGACATGTGAAAAGATGCTCCTCGTCACTAATCATCAGGGAAATGCAAATTGAAGCCACAGTGAGATATCTCCTCAAATCTGTTACAAAGTCTATTATCCAAAAGAAAAGAGATAGTGCTGGTAAGGATGTGGAGAAAAGGAAATTATTGTGTACACTGAAATCTTTATGTTGAGAATATAAACTGGTTCAGTCACTATGGAAAACAGTATGGAGGTTTCCCAAAAAATTAAAAATAGAATAATATGGTCCAGCAATTCCACTTCTGGTATATATCCACACCAAATGAGATCACTATCTTGCAGAGGTATCTTCACCTCCTTGTTCACTGTAGCATTTATTTACAGCAGCCAAGACATGGAAAAACTTATATGACCATGGATGGATAAATGTATAAAGAAAATCAATATCTCTCTCTCTCTCTCACACACACACACACACACACACACACACACACACACACACACACACTGGAACATTTTTCAATTCAAACATAGAAAGAAGAAAATCTTTCCATTTGCAACAATGTGGACAGAGCCTGACATGCATTACGCTCAGTGAAATATGTCAGAAAAAGACAACTACTGTATGATCTCAGTTGTATGTGGAATCAAAAAAAAAAAATAGAAAGAAAAAAATGAACTCCTAGAAACAGGGAGTAGATGTGTGCTTGCAAGAGGTGAGGGAGCCCATGGAGTTAGTCAAAAGATACAAACTTCCAGTTATAAGATGGCGAAGTTCTAGGAATGCAACATGATGACTATACTTAACAATATTGTAGGAGGAGGGTCAAGATGGCGGAAGGCCAGGTGACCGCATTTCAGGGAGTTCCCTGAAGAGAGCTGAATTCCAACAAAAAAACCACTACAAGACCACTGTGAACACCCATGAAACCAGCCTGAAATGTGATATTTCCCACTTCTGGACCGCCACGAGAGACAAAGAACATCGGCAAAAAGGTAGAAACAAATTGGAGGGTCT
>PITA01031417.1:0-15227 GCA_004023965.1 Spilogale gracilis
ACTATGCCTCCATCAGAAAGGATGAATATCCAACTTTTGTAGCAACATGGTCCGGACTGGAAGAGATTATGCTGAGTGAAATAAGCCAAGAAGAGAAAGTCAAGTATCGCATGGTTTCACTTACTTGCGGTGCATGAGGGGTAATCTGGAGGACAGTGGGAGAAGGAAAGTGAATGGGAACTAGGGTAATCTAGGGAGGGAAATGAAACAACAGAGACTTTGGACACAGAAACAAACTGAGGGACTTGGAGGGAGGGGGGTGGAGGGATGGGAGAGCCTGGTGGTGGGTACTGGGGACACCTAAAGCGTGGAGCACTGGGTGTGGGGAATGGGGAATGAATCTTGGAACACTGGAAACAAACAAACAAAAAAAGAAATTGAACCAGTAATCAAAAATCTCCCAACCAATACAAGTCCCAGTCCAGATGGCCTCACAAGGAAATCTACCAAACATTTAAGGAAGAGTTAATACCTAGTCTTATTAAGCTATTCTGAAAAAATAGAACTGGAAGGAAAACTTCCATGCTCATTCTATGAGGCCAACATTATGATTTCAAAACTAGACAGAGAGTCCAATAAAAAAGAAAACTACAGGCTAATATCCCTGATGAACATGAATGCAAAAATTCCCAACAAAATATTGCAAATCAAATCCAACAGTACATTAAAAGAACCATTCTCCACGATCAAGTGGGATGTATTCCAGGTGGCAAGGGTGTTTCAATATTCACAAATCAAATGACGTGATACACCACATTAATACAAGAAAGGATAAGAACCACACGATCCTCCCAGTAGATGCAGAGAAAGCATTTGGCAAAGCACAGCATCCATTCTTGATAAAAAAAAATCCTGAACAAATCAGGAATAGGGGGAACATAAGAGCATCACAAGGGCCATACGTGAAAGACCCACAGCTGCTCTCATCCTCAATGGGGAAAATCTGAGAGCTTTTCCCCTACAGTCACAAGCAAAACAGGGATGTCCACTCTCCCCACTGTCATTTAACATGGTGCTTAAAGTCCTAGTCTCAGCAATCAGACAACAAAAAGAAAAAAAGGCGTCAGGAGTGGCAAAGAAGTAGTCAAATTTCACTATTTGCAGATGACATAACACTCCATGTAGAAAACCCTGTAAGACTCTACCAAAAAATTGCTAGCACTGTTAAATGGATTCAGTAAAGTTACAGGGTACAAAATCAATATACAGAAATCTGCTGCTTTTCTACACACCAATAATGAAGCAGCAATCCCCTTTACTACTCTACCAAACCCCATAAGATACCTAGGAATAAACCTAACAAAAGAAGTAAAAATCTGTACTCTTAAAACTACAACACTGATAAAAGAAATTGAAGATGCCACAAAGAAATGGAAAAATATTCCATGCTCATGGATTGGAAGAACCAATATTGTTAAAGTGTCTATACTGGAGCTCCTGGGTGGCTCAGTAGGTTAAGCATCTGTCTTCAGTCAGGTCGTGATCCCAGGGTCCTAGGATCGAGCCTCACGTGGGGCTCCCTGCTCAGTGAGGGGTCCGCTTCTCTCTCTCCCTCTGCCCCACCTCTGGATCCTGCTCTCTCTCTCTCTCTCTCTCTCTCTCTCTCTCTAATAAATAAATAAAATATTTATTTATTTATTTATTTATTTATTTATTTAAAAGATTTTATTTATTTATTTTACAGAGAGTTACAGAGAGAGCACAAGTAGACAGAGCAGCAAGCAGAGGGAGAGAGAGAAGCAGGCTCTCCACCGAGCCAGGAGCCCAACACGGGGCTCGATCCCGGGACACTGGGATCATGACCCCAGCTGATGGCAGCTGCTTAACCAACTGAACCACCCAGGTGCCCCAATAAATAAAATCTGTGAAATGTCTATACTACCCAAAGCAATCTACACACTTAATGCAATGCCTACCAAAATACCACCAGTATGTTTCACAGAGCTAGAACAAACAATCCAAAAATCGGTATGGAGGCACAGAAGATCCCCAATAGCCAGAGCAATCTTGAAAGAGAAAGGCAAAGCTACAGTCATCGCAATTCCAGATTTCAAGTTATATTTCAAGTGTAGTGATCAGGTCAGTAGGGTACTGGCCGAAAAACTGACACGTGAATGTATGGAATAGAATAGAAAACCCAGAGATGGACCCACAACCATATGGCCAACTAATCTTGGACAAAACAAGAAAGACTATCCAATGGAAAAAAAGGCAGTCTCTTCAGCAAATGATGATGGGAAAACTGGACAGTGATGAGCAGAAGAATGAAACTGGATCCCTTTCTTACACCAGTCACAAAAATAAATTCAAAATGAATGGAAGACCTACATGTGAGACAGGAAACCATCAACATCCGAGGGGAGAAGATGCGGTAACCTCTTTGGCAGCAGCCATAGGAACTTCTTACTAGATAAATCTACCAAAGCAAAGGAAAGAAAAGCAAAGATAAACCATCAGGACTTCATCAAGATAAAAAGCTTTTGTACAGAGAAAGAAATAATCAACAAAACTAAAAGGCAACCTTCAGAAAGGGAGAGGGTATTTGCAAATGACATATCTGATAAAGGGATAGTATTCAAAATCTATGACTAACTTATACAACTCAACACCCCAAACCAAGTGATCTGGTTAAAAAATAGGCTGAAGACATGAATAGACATTTTTCCAAAGAGAACATACAGATGGCCAACAGACACATGAAAAGATGTTCAACATCACTCATCGTCAGAGAAATGCAAATCAAAACTACAATGAGATAATGCCTCAAACCTGTCAGGATGGCTAAAATTAACAAGACAGGAAACAACATGTGTTGGTGAGGATGCAGAGAAAGGGGAACCCTGTTATGCGGTTGGTGGGAACTGGTGCAAGCTGATGCAGCACTCTGGTAAACAGCATGGAGTTTCCTCAAAACATTAAAAATGGAACTACCCTATGATCTGGCAATTGTACTAGTAGGTATTTACCCAAAGTATCAAAATACCAATTCAACGGGATACACGCATCCTGATATTTATAGCAGCATTATCGACAGTAGCCAAATCATGGAAAGAGCCCAAATGTCCATCAATTGACGATGGATAAAGAAGATGTGGTATTTTTAAACAATGGAATATTAGCCAGCCATAAAAAGAATGAAATCTTTCCATTTGCAACAACATGGAGGGAGTGAGAGAGCATTATGCTAAGCAAAAACAGTCGATCAGAGAAAGACAAATGCCATATGTGTTCCCTCATATGTGGAATTGAAGAGACAAAACAGATGAACATATGGGGAAGAAAAAGAGAGGCAAATCATAAAAAACCCTTAACTATAGAAAACATGCTGAGGGTTCCTGAAGGGGAGGTGGGTGGGGAGATGGGTTAAATGGGTGAAGGGTATTAAGGTGGGCACTACTTGTGATGTAAGAGATGAATCGCTAAATTCTACACCCAAAACTAATATTACCTTGTGTGATACCTAACTGGAATTTAAATAATTGAAACTAAAAACAAAACAAAACTGATGGTTACCAGAGGGGAGGCAGGTGGGGAGTTGGTTAAATAGGTGGTGGGGTTTAAGGAGTGCACTTGTAATGAGCACCAGGTATTGTATGGAAGCATTGAATCACTATGCTGTACACCAGAAACGAATGTTCTCTGTGTGTTAACTAACTGGAATTTATTTAAAAAAAACTTCATAAATGATAAAAAAAATAAAATCATAAAACAAATGAAAGAAAAGAACATATGAGATATATATGTATCTGAAATATACCACATATCTGGAGGGTTAGGGGATGAGCAAAATGGATGAAGGTGTTCAAAACATACAAGCTCCCAGCTGTAAAATACATATGCTCTAGGGATGTAGTGTACTGCATAGTGAGTATAGTTAACAATACCTTAGTGTATATTTGAAGTTGCTAAGAGAGTAGATCTTAGAATTTCTCATTACGAGAAAAAATACATTTGAAAGTATGTCCCATCATAGATGTTAACTAAGCGTTTAGTAATCATTTTACAATATAGACCTGTACCAAATCATTATGTCATGTACCTAAAACCAATACAATATCATGTGTCAATTACACCTCAATTTTTAAATAGGGATTACATTGTCAAAGGCATCTAGTATAAGATTGACATAAATATAAGTGAAAGCCATATTTAAAAAAAAAAACCTCTAAAGCTTATATGAGGAATGTTAAAAAGAAATCCTTAAAATAGCAGATGTGCATTTATTTCCAAATAAGAGAGGCTTTGGTAGTGTAAATACATTATATCCTCCCTGTATCTATCACTATATCTCATGCAATTACAGGTGGACAATCCAAGCACATCTTTAGAGGGAACTTGTAATATTTGATTCCCAAGTTCATGTAGAAAATTAAAATAGCCAAAACCATTTTGAGGAGATTGCAACATAGGTATGCTTGCACTATCATATGCCAAAAGGTGTTCTAACCTTGCAGTAGTTGAAAGAGTATTATATAGGCATAAGAGGTGACCAAAAAAAATAAAAATAAAAATCAACGTGAGTGAGAAGAGTTCAGAAAATGACCCACAGAAACTGTATGGAAATGTTGTCAATGTTGAAGCCCTGGTTGTAAATGCAATGATCTTGTCTCCAAGATCATTTCTCTCTTTACATCATGAGCAGAAAATGTGCATTTTTTTTTTGGCCAATAACTTTTGAGCCGGTTCACTTGTCGTGTTTTCTTATTTATGGAGGTAATTCTTATGTCATGCATTTTCAGTGAAATCTAATCAAGTGATGCAGATTTGTTCTTTAAGCTTTCTTTCACCTTGATCCTATGTTACAAACATCCTTGCCTGCTTTAGACAATCACCTACAGAAGACAGAGCTTTTGTGGAAGTCAGGGTATCCAGAGCAGAAGTTATAGCACATTGGAGAAAACAAAAACAAAAACAAAACAAACAAAATACACGTATGGCTGCATTGGAGAAGACTACTGAATCATAAGCTGCATTGCCTGGGTGAGGGGGACCTGGAAGAGGCTGGGAGAGTAGCAGATGGGACTCCAGAGGGCATTAGAGAAACATGGATCCCATTAGTTTCATTTGTGAACTCCAAGAAACCCACTCATGAGCCATTAGAAATGCCAGTCATACTCATTGACTGGCCCACAAAACGTCTCAATACTAAGTTCAACTCAACGTCCCCCCCCCCCTCTCACACACACACACACACACACACACACACCCTGTGATAGGTTTCCTGTGCAAGCTCCTGTTGGCAGTGAGAGCGACCTTTGGGAGATAGCTAGGGAACATGTACAGAAAATTGGTCCAAAACTGTGGGCCACAGAGAGCACAAACTTGAGCTTTAGTGCCACCTTGTGAAAAGGAAAGGGAGACTAACAGCACTTGGCCTGGTGTGTTGAAATACCAAGAGAAGGCATAGGAGCTTAAGAATTCTGCCACAAGAAGGTGAAAGAAGTGTGGAACAAGTGTACTGATAGATCTGAGAAAGCTTCAAAGTCATCAGCAGGGCAGACGGCAGGCGTTTTACCCCTGAAGAAAATTAGTACAGCCTGGAGGAAGTTGCTGATACATCAAATGTGAAGACAGCATTGCAAAATTTCAAGGAATATGAAAAAAAATCAAGGAAACATGACACCACTAAAGGATGACAATAATCTTCTGGTAATTGACACAAAGATTTGGAGACTGGCAAAACACCCAATAGATAATGCAAACTAGCTCTTTTAGGGAAACTCAATAAGCTGTAAGGAAACACAGAAAGACAATTCATTGAAATAAGGAAACCAATTTCTGAGCAAAATGAATTTTTTAAGAATTGGATAGAAATTACAAATAAGAATCAAAAGAAAATCTGGAGCTGAAGATTATAGTGAATGAAGTGAGAACTGCAAAAAGAACATCGATACAAATGGATGAAGTAAAAGAAAGAATCTGTGAGACAGAAAACAGAACTTTGAAATTATTCAGTCAAGGAGAATAAAGAATGAGAAAGTGTGAAGAAAACTTATATGATCTACAGGATAACACCAAAAGAACCTACTTGCAAATTATTGGAGTTGCAGAAGGAGAAGAGGGGGTGAATGGGGCAGAATGGTCATTTAAAATATCATGGCTGAGAACTCCCCAAATCTTGGTAGAGGTTTAGATATCTAAGTTCAGGAAGATCATAGGTCAACAAACAAACTGATAGTAAAGAGATCCTCTCCAAACCTGCCAAAAATCAAAGACAAAGAGAGGACCTTAAAAGCAGCAAGAGAAAAGAAGCCCTAACTTTCAAGGGAACCTCAATAAGGTTATCAGAATATTTCTCAACAGAGACTTTATAGGCCAAGTGAGAGAGAGATAATAACTCAAAGTGATGAAAGAAAAAAAAACCCTGCAAACTGAGAACACTCTCTCCACCAAGTCATTCTCAAGAAATAAAGGACAAATGAAGAGTTCCCAGGCAAACAAAAGCTGAAGGAATTCGTCACCACTAGACCTATGACCTACCACTCAAGAGATGTGGAGAGGAGTTCTTTAAGGTGAAATGAAAGAATGCAGATCAGTAACATGCAAACATATGAAAGAGTGGTGAGGGTAAGTACATAGTCAAGTTCCAGAATATTCTAATACTGTAATGTGGTGATGTGTTAACCAGTTAAACCTAGTATAAAAGTTAAAAAGACAAGAGTATTAAGAATAACTACAGTTATAGTAATTTGTTAGTGAATACACAATATAAAAAGAGACAGATGGTGACATCAAAAACATGAAAGAAGAAAAGAAAGAGTAGAATTTTGGATGCATTTGAAGTTAAGTTGTTAGCATAAAATAGACTGCTGTATCTATAAGACGTTTTATGTAAGTCTCCTGGTAACCAGCAAAAGCCTATAGCAGATTCTCAGATGATAAAGAGAAGGGAATCAAAGCACACCACTACATTCAGCAAGTTGCCTTTTTTGGTTTGTGCAAAGGCTTTTTTATTTCTGTGTAGTCACAATGGTTTATTTTTGCTTTGGTTTGTGTCCCTTTCCTGAGGGGACATATCTAGAAAATGTTGCTAGGACTATGGTCAAAGAAATTACTGCCTATGTTCCCTTCCAGAGTTGTATGGCTTTAGGTCTCATACTTAGGTTTTCATCCCGTTAATGTAACATTATGTGTCAACTATACTCAGATTAAAGAAATTTTAAAAATTAAAAAAATGTGAAGAGTTAAAAAGGAAAAAAAAAGAAAGAAACTAAGAGAAAAAGCATACCACTACAGAACATCATCAGTTCACAAAAGAAGCCAGCCAGAGAGAAAGAAAACAACCAGAAAACAATTAATAAGATGGCATTTGTAAGTCTTTCTCTATCAAGAGTTACTCTAAATAGAAATGGAATAAATTCTCCAAAAATAAGATATAGAGTGTCTGGATGTATTGAAAAACAAAAGAAAACAAAACAGAAACAAGTATTAACATGTGTTACCTACAAGAGACTCACTGGAACTCTAAAGGCACAAATAAGTTCACAGGGAAAGGTCAGAAAGAGATACTCCATGCAAGTAGAATTCAAAATAGAAGAGGAGAAAGCAAAATACATATTAAGCCAAAAATTGTAACAGGACATCAAAAAGGCTGTTACACAATGATCAACGGTTTAATTCATCAAGAAGATATAGCAATTGTGAATGTATACGCACCCAATATTGGAGCACCAAAATATATTAAGCCAGCAGATCTGACAGGTCCTTCAGACACTAACAGATCTGAAGGAAGAACTAGATAACAAGATAATAGTAGGGGCATTGACTACCCCACTTTCTACAGTGGAGGTATCACCCAGACCTAAAATCAGTAAGGAAACCTTAGATTTGAACAACACCTTAGACCAATGGACCTAACAGACATATGCAGAGCATACAACACAAGAGCAGCAGAATGTGCGTTCTCCTCAACTGGAAACAGAACATCTGACATGATACATCATACAACAGGTTATAAGACAAGTCTTAACAAATTTAAGATTCAGATCATATCATATATCTTTTCTAGACACAATGGTGTGAAATTAGAAATCAATAGCAGGAGGAAGGCTAGAGAAGTCACAAATAAATGGAAGTTAAACCACATGCTCCTGAACAGCCAACAGACCAAAGAAGAAACCAAAAGGGATATTAAAAAATATATTGAAAGAAAAGAAACTGAAAACGCACCACACCAAAACTTGTGGGATGCAACAAATGCAGCTCCAAGAGGGAATTTTTACAGCACTAAACACCCACCTTAGAAAAACAAATGATCAGGTATGAACAACCTAATTCTAAACCTGAAACTAGAAAAAAGAACAAACTAAGCCCAAAGCTATCACAAATATAATATTACAAAAATCAGAGCAGGTACAAATTACATAGAGGTCAGAGAAACAATAAAGATCAGTGAAACTAAGAGCTGTTTGTTTGTTTGTTTGTTTTCAAAAAGATACACAAGATTGACAAACCTTTAGAAGACTAAGCAAAAAGAGAGAAGACTCAAATAAAAGAAATAGAAATGAAAGAGGAGACATTACAACTGATACCACAGAAAGACAAAGGAGTGTAAGAAACTACACTAAATAATTACATACCAAAATTTGGGTAATCTAAAAGAAATGTTAAATTTTTAGAAACTTTCAACCTACTGAGACTGATTCAGGAAAAAAACAGAAAATCTGATCAGACTAGTTGCTAAGGAGATTGAATTAGTAACCAAAAACCTCCTGGGGTGCCTCGGTGTCTCAGTTAGTTGGGTATCTGACTCCTGATTTCGGCTGAGATCATGATCTCATGGGTTGTGGGACTGAGCCCTGCATCAGGCTCTGCACTCAGTGGGAGTCTGCTTGAGAGTCTCTCCCTCTGCACCGCCCCCGCTCACCATCCGCACTTGCTCCCTCTCTAAAATAAATAAATAAATCTTTAAGAAAAACCTCCCGACAAAGAAAAGCTCAAGATCAGATGGTTTCACTGGTGTAGTATGTCAAATATTTAAAGAAGAATTCACTCTAATTCTTCACAAAGTCTTCCAGATAATTGAAGAAGACAAATCACTGCCAAACTCATCACACATATCCAGGATTACCCTGGTACCAAAGCCAGACAGAAGCACTGCAAGAAATGAAAACTACAGTCCAATATCCCTGATGAATATAGATGCAAAAATTCTCAACAAAATATCCTCAAACTGAATTGAACTAGATACTGAAAGGATAATACATCATAATCACGAAAGATTTATCCCTGAAATGCAAGGGTGGTTCAATGTACACAAATCAATAAATGGGGTACACCCTGTTAATAAAATGAAACTAAAACTCATACAAAAAAGCTTTTGGCAAAATACAACATCTTTTCATTATAAAATGTCTCCAAAAACTGGATATACAAGGAAAATACTTCAAAGCGGTAAAGGCCGTACCTGACAAGCCTAAAGCTAACATCATATACAACTGTGAAAGGTTGAAATCTTTTCCTCTAAAATCACAAAAAAGACAAGAGTGCTCACTGTCCCCATTCCTATGTAACACAGTATGGGAAGTCCTAGCCAGAGCAATCAGGCAAGGAAAAAAAAAGAAAGAAAGAAATGGCATCTAAGTCAGAAGAGAAGAAGTGATACAGTGTCTTTGTTTGCAGATAATATAATCTGATATATACAATGGAATATTACTCTGCTATCAGAAAGGATGAGTATGCACCATTTGCATCGATATGGATGGAACTGCAGGGGACTATGCTAAGTGAAGTAAGTCAAGCAGAGAAATGCAATTATCATACGGTTTCACTCATATATGGACCCTAAGGAATAGCGCAGGGGGGCCACTGGGGGAGGGAGGGGAAAACTGAGTGGGAAGAAAATCAGAGAAGAGACAAACCATGAGAGACACTGGACTCTGAGAAATAAACTGAGGGTTGGAGAAGGGAGGGGCATGGGAGCATGGGATACCCGATTGGTGGGTATTGAGGAGGGCAGGTGTTGTGATGAGCATTGGGTGTTATACACAATTAACGAATCGTTGAATACTGCATCAAAAACTAATGCTATACCCTATGTTGGCTCACCAAACATAATAAAAAAGTATGATCTTATATAGGAAACATCTTAAAGGGTCCAGCAAAAAATTATTAAAAGTAATCAACTAAAAGTTGCAAGACACAAAATCAGCTTTCAGAAACCAGTTGTGTTTCTATGCACTAACAATAAGTTACCCAAAGTAGAAATAAAGAAAACAATCCCCTTTACCAAAGCATCCAAAGCAATAAATCACTTAGAAATAAACTTTTTAAATTAAAAAATTTTTTTGCTTAGAAGTACATTTAACCAAGGAAGTAAATGATCTGTACAGTGAAAACTATAAGACTCTGATGAAAGCAATTGAAGAAGGCACAAATTGAAAGGTATCTGCATTCATAAATCAGAAGAATGAATACTGTTAAAAAGTCCATGCTACGAAAGGCCAATCATAGATTCAATACAATCCTTATAAAAAGTCCTAAAGCATTTTTTCACAGACATGGGAAAAGAGAACAAAAAACCCCCCCCAAAACCAAAAGAATTCTAAGCTTTGTGAGGAACCACGAAAGTCCCTGAAGAGCCAAAGGAATCCTAAGGAAGAAGAGCAAAGCTGAGCACATCACACTTCCTGATTTCAAACTATACTACAAAGCCATTTTAAGCAAAAACAGTGATCGTGACATAAAAATGGACACACAGACCAACGGAACGGAATTAAGAACCCAGAAATAAGCCCTTCCCTATAAGGTCAACGAAGATTTGGCAAGGCAACCAAAAATATTTGAGGGCAGAAGGATAATTCAATAAAAGGGGTTGGGAAAACTGGATAACCACATGCAGAAGAATGTAACTGGATCCTTGTCTCATACCACTCACAACCATTAAGTTGAAATGGATTAAAGACTTAACATAAAATGTACAGCATGGTGATTATAGTTAATAATACTGCATTATACAGTTGGAATTTGCTAAGCGTGTAGACCTTAAGAGTTCTCACCACAAAAAAGAAAAGGTAAATAATAATGTGAGGTGATGGAGGAGTAAGGCAGCCCCAGGACGGTAATCATTTCTCAATATAAAAATGTATCGAATCAACACATCATACACTTTTAACCTCATGTTGTATCTCAATTATAAAATTAAAAATAAAAAGGTTGGCTAGCCTGGCACCTAAGAACTGAATGTATGCCTACTAATACATACATTTTGATATATACTGAATGTAAGTAATCCTAGTGGATTTCTCTCTCTCTCTCTCTCTCTCTCTCTCTCTCTCTCTCTCTCTCTCCTACCACCCTCTCTTCTTCTTGTTGCTGATTTGTGCTTCAATGTCCATTACGTCTGATGTGGAAACAAGTAAAGCTAGAAAAAAATGCTAAAGCAAAATATTCAAGCAAAGACCTGAATTGCTGTTTCTCTAAAGGCAATATTCATGGGGGACAAGAAGCTGGCGGAAGGCCAGGTGACCGCATTTCGGGGAGTCCCCTGAAGTGAGCTCAATTCCTGCAAATAAACACTACAGGAACACTGTGAGCACCCATGAAATCAGCCTGAAATGTGATATTTCGCACTTCTGGATCACCACGGGGGACAAGGACCATCGGCAAAGAGCGACCAATTGACCTGGATAGTGGCTGATATATTTAGCTATACACCCCCTCAACCACTCCTCGACACAATGACTCAGAGGAGGAACAACCAACAGAAGAAGAACCCTGAGACTGCAACCCTGGTCACAGAATTACTGGAAATGAACATAAACAATATGACAGAAATGGAATTCAGGGCAGCAGTCGTCCAAGCAGTGGCTAATTTGGAAAAGAACATTAGTCTTAAAATAGAAGCCCAAATAACAGAAGTGAAAGCGGAGGTTAGAAAGGCTATTAATGAGATGCAATCTAATTTAAATATGCTAAAAACTAGAGTAAGTGAAGCTGAAGATCGTATCAGCGACTTAGAAGACAGATGGATTAAGAAGGAGGAGCAAGAGAAGTCTTGGAGCAAACAGCTAAAATCCCATGAAAACAGAATAAGGGAAATAAATGATGCCGTGAATCGTTCCAATATCAGAATTATTGGAATCCCCAAAGGAGTTGAGAGAGAGAGAAGCCTAGAAGATATAGTTGAACAAATCATGGATGAAAATTTCCCTAATCTGGGGAATGAAACTAATGTTCATGTCCTAGAGGCAGAGAGGACACCTCCCAAGATCAATGAGGCCAGAAAAACCTCCAGGCACATAATTGTGAAATTTGCAAATCATAAAACCAAAGAATATGTCCTAAGGGCAGCTAGGGGAAAGCGATCCCTTACCTACAGAGGGAGGACCATCAGAATAACATCAGACCTTTCCACAGAAACCTGGCAAGCCAGAAAGGGCTGGCAAGACATATTCAGGAAATTACATGACAAAAATATGCAACCAATGATAATGTATCCAGCAAGGTTGACTTTCAGAATGGAGGGAGAAATAAAGAGCTTCCAGGACCGCCAAGGTCTAAAAGATTATGAAACCCCCAAGCCAGCACTACAAGAAATACTAGGAGGGGTTCTATAGAGGAGAAACGAACCCAAGAGTGACACAGAACAGAAATTTACAGAGGTAATGTATAGAAACATGAACTTCACAGGCAACATGATGTCAATACAAATGAATCTATCAATAATCACTCTCAATGTGCATGGCCTAAATGCTCCAATAAAAAGGCACAGGGTTTCAGACTGGATAAAAAGACAGGGCCCATCCATATGCTGTTTGCAAGAGACTCATCTTGAATCTAAAGACACTTCCGGATTGAAATTGAGGGGATGGAGGCCCCCAAAAGAAATCCGGGGTAGTGATTTTCATATCAGACAAATTGGATTTTAATCTAAAGACTGTAGTCAGAGACACAGAAGGACACTACACCATTCTCAAAGGGTCTATACACCAAGAAGATCTAACAATTGTAAATATTTATGCCCCCAACATGGGAGCAGCCAACTACATAAGTCAACTGTTAAGCAAAATAAAGAATCATATTGATATGAATACATTAATTGTAGGAGATCTTAACATACCACTCTCAGCAATGGACAGATCATCTAAACAGAAAATCAACAAAGAAATAAGAGCCTTGGATGACACATTGGACCAGATGGATCTCATAGATATATTCAGAACATTTCACCCTAAAACAGCAGAATACTCATTCTTCTCGAGTGCACATGGAACTTTCTCCAGAATAGACCACATACTAGGTCACAAATCAGGGCTCAACGGATACCAGAGGATTGAGATTATTCCCTGCATAATCTCTGACCACGTGCCATGAAACTGGAACTCAACCACCATAAAAAGTTCAAAAGAAAATCAAACACTTAGACGCTAAAGACGACCCTGCTCAAGAATCTGTGGATCAACCAGGAAATCAAAGAAGAACTGAAACACTTCATGGAAACCAATGAGAATGAAGATACATTGATGCAAAACCTATGGGATACAGAACGGCAGTCCTAAGGGGAAAATACATAGCCATCCAAGCATCACACAAAAAAAATTGAAAAATCCCGAATACACCAACTCTCATTACACCTTAAAGAACTGGGAAATCAACAAAAAATTAAACCAACCCCTCACACACGACAGGGAACAATTAGGATTAGAGCGGATATGAATGAATCAGAAACTAGAGCTACAGTAGAAGACATCAACGAAACTAGAAGCTGGTTCTTTGAAAGAATCAATAAGATCAATAAACCATTGGCCAAACTAATCCAAAGGAAAAGGGAGAAGACCCAAATTAATAAAATCATGAATGAAAGGGGAGAGATCATGACTAACACCAAGGAAATAGAAACAATCATCAAAAATTACTATCAACAATTATATGCCAATATGTTTAACAACCCAGAAGAGATGGATACATTCCTAGAAACCTATAAAATACCAAGACTGAAACAGGAAGACATTGACAATCTGAATAGACCTATATCTAGTAATGGGATTGAAGCAGTGATCAAAAACCTTCCCCAAAACAAGAGTCCGGGCCCAGACGGATTCCCTGTAGAATTCTACCAAACATTCAAGGAAGAAATAACACCTATTCTCCTGAAGCTCTTTCCAAAAATAGAAACAGAAGGAAAACTTCCAGACTCTTTCTATGAAGGCAGCATTACTCTAATCCCCAAAACAGACAAAGACCCCATCAAAAAGGAGAACTTCAATCCAATATCGCTGATGAATATGGATGCCAAGGTTCTCAACAAGATCATTGCCAACAGGATCCAACAATACATTAAAAAGATTATCCACCATGACCAGGTGGGTTTTATCCCAGGGATGGAAGGGTGGTTCAACACTTGGAAATCAATCAACGTGATAGCACAAATCAATAAGAGAAGAGAGAAGAACCGTATGGTACTCTCAATTGATGTAGAAAAGGCATTTGACAAAATACAACATCCATTCCTGATCAAAACTCTTCAAAGTATAGGGATAGAGGAAACATTTCTCACCACATAAAATCTATCTACGAGAAACCCACAGCAAATATCATTCTCAACGGGGAAAAACTGACAGCCATTCCTCTGAGATCAGGAACAAGGCAAGGATGCCCACTCTCACCACTACTGTTCAACATAGTGTTAGAAGTCCCTGCAACAGCAATCAGACAACAGAAAGAAATAAAAGATATCCAGCTTGGCAAAGAAGAAGTCAAACTCTCTCTCTTTGCAGATGACATGATACTCTATGTGGAAAACCCAAAAGACTCTACCCCCAAACTACTAGAACTCATGCAACAATTCAGTAATGTGGCAGGGTACAAAATCAATGCAGAGAAATAAGTTGCATTCTTAAAAATTAACAATGAAAAAATAGAAAGGGAAATCAGAGAATCGATTCTGCTTACTATAGCACCAAAAACCATAAGATACTTAGGAATTAACCTATCCAAAGGAGTCAAGGATCTGTACTCGAGGAACTACAGAACACTCATGAAAGAAATTGAAGAAGACACAAAAAGATGGAAGACCATTCCATGGTCATGGATCGGAAGAATAAACATTGTCAAAATGTCTATACTGCCCAGAGCGATCTATACTTTCAATGCCATCCCGATCAAAATTCCACCAACATTTTCCAAAGCGTTGGAACAAACAATCCTAAAATTTATATGGAACCATAAAAGACCCCGAATCGCTAAGGAATTGCTGAAGAAGAAAAGCAAAGCTGGGGGCATCTCGT
>PITA01031418.1:0-15263 GCA_004023965.1 Spilogale gracilis
GATGCCTTTGGTTCACTTCTTGGTCAGCTAGTGATTGAACAGACTTTCTGAAACTGCTGGAGCCAAACACAAAACAAATCAACTTTCCCCTCTGTGTGTGTGTGCGTGTGTGTTGGGGAGTGCATCAAACACACAGTGTAGAAGTTGAAACAGCAGTGCCTTATCCTACACTTCTGCTTGCTCAGAATCTGCTCGTTAGCAGGAGTTATACTCTTGGGGGCTTCTCAGTTCTTTTCTCATGTGTCTGGTCCTGGGCATGCCCTCAGCCTTCTTGGGTTCCTAGAATATGTGGGGTTTTCATTTGCCCATTGTTTGCCCTAGTTGTTATCCCTGCCCTGGGTGGTAGTGGCTACTAGACTTAATCTTTAAATGTTTGTGACAGGGCCCTGGGTGGCTCAGTTGTTAAGTGTCTGCCTTCAGCATGGGTCATGATCCCACGGTCTTGGGATTGAGCCCTGCATCGTGCTCCCTACTTAGCGGAAGCCTGCTTCTCCCTCTCTCACTCCCCCTGCTTGTTTTCCCTCTCTCCCTGTGTCTCTCTCTGTCAAATGAATAGTCTTTGAATGAATGAATGAATGAATGAATGAATGAATGAATATGGGTTTGTGACAAATGGCCCCTGGTTATTACCTACACCTAGGTAGAGATCTGAGGTAGGCCAAAGAAAGGCAAGCATTTTAAGTCAGTCCTTCAGGAAGCCAGCAGGCAGATTAAAGAAACCAAATTATGAGTCATAATTCTTGAGAGATCCATCACTTCCCTGTGTTTGGGAATCCTGTACCCCCTGCAGACTCACATCTTCAAGGCTATTTCCTAACTGAGGTGCAGGGCACAGAGTCAGGGCAAGTTAAAACAGCTACGTTTCTCTTGATTAAGCGTTTTCCTTGTTGGGGCGCCTGGGTGGCTCAGTTGGTTAACCGACTGCCTTCCGCTCAGATCATGATCCCAGCGACCCAGGATCGAGTCCCACATCGGGCTCCCTGCTCAGTGGGAAGCCTGCTTCTCCCTCTCTCACTCACCCTGCTTGTATTCCCTCTCTCACTGTGTTTCTCTCTGTCAAATAAATAAATAAAATCTTTAAAAAAAAAAAAGAGTGTACCTTGTTGCTGGAATCCTGTGTTTAATTTCCAGGGTTCTTACAAAGTTCAGTCTGCCAGTTTTTTGGTAGTTCATCTCCTACTGGATTCTCCTGGTGTTCCCTTTGCCATTTTGACGTCACAGTTCCCCATTGTTAATCTCTATAACATTACATATTTGTCAGAACTTCTATTTCAAAATGGGTGATTTCAACATATTTTCCATTTCAGATACCATGTATTCCTCCTGAAATTCAGCCTCTTCCTTTTTCTCTTTTGGGTGAGCTCTTTAGAATTCTGAAGTCTGTGTACATTTTTTTGGTAAATGCACATATTTATTACTTCTACATTCCTCTTGGGTTAGTAACATGTTTATTATTTTTTATCATGATTAAGACAGAATTTCTACACATATTACAGTATATAACCACATTTCACTGATTACTACATTGCAGTATGCCTGTTTTGCATGTGTATATTTTTGGAAGAAGTATTCAGAAGAATGCATTATCTTTGAATGTTATTTTAATACTGTAGGCAATGAGTATTCAAGAATAGATCCTTTTTTTTCAAGATTTTATTTATTTGAGAGAGAGAAAGAGATTGCAGAGCGAGTGAGAGAGCAAGAGCACACAACCGGGGAGAGGTACAGAGGGAGAGGGAGAAGCAGGCTCTCCACTGAGCAGGGAGCCCAATGCGGGGCTCCATCCCGGGACCCTGGGATCATGACCTGAGCCGAAGGTAGCCACTTGACTGACTCAACCATTCAGGCACCCTTTAGGAATTGACTTTAATATTTTTTTTTCAAGTAGGATTCACCTCTCTCCCTTCTATGAGGTTTTTAGGTTTTGGGGTGGCTATGGAAAATTCCTCTATTTCAGGGCACTGGAACTTTTGATCACAGAGCATTTAAATAGGCTTCCCTGAAAATAATTTGAACTACGTTGTAATCACTCTTTCATTACTGAGGAATCTTAGCTTTTTTGTGTTTCTAAACATTTGCACACCATGGTTAAGAAGCTTGATAACTCTGTTAATTATGAATTCTACTTTTGGTGTAATACTTTTTTTTAATGATTTTATTTATTCATTAGGGAGAGGGAAAAGCAGGCCCCCCACTGAGCAGGGACCTGAGTTGAAGGCAGACACCTAACCGACTGAATATCCGTCTTTGAACTCTGGTTAATATGAAGCCTATCATTATTTATATATTACAGATGTCTCTACCAGATGTATGAGCAAAGACTTACTACTGAAAGACCGCATTAATAATGAAAAATTATTCCAAACACTGATTTTGGAAAGACACGTAAGTCATGACTTCGATGACTTTGGTTTGAGAGAAGTCCAGCAAGATGTGAACAAATTTGAGATTCAGTGGCTATGTGAAGGAAAAAGTTACAAAGGAATGACTACATCCCATGATAAAAATCTCACTTGTAGAGAAGACCAACAACATCACAAATTTTGGAATAATTTCCGTGTAAAGCACTATGTTTCCGTAAGAAATAGTAAATCTGAATATTACAAACATGATATGACAAATAAGGCCCTAAAGAACAAGGTAGGCTCTTCAGGAAACAAGTATAGGAACTCTTTGGACAATAGGCTTGGATTAACCTTTCATTCACATCTGGCTGAACCACAGAGACTTGAAACCCAAGAGGAAATTCATGAAAGTAACCAGGTTGAGACGTCTACCAAAAAGTCCTCAGTTTCACTCCTTCCAAGAATTCCTGCTAGTGTCAAAACCAACATTTTTAACAAATACGAGAAGGTTCTTACACATTCTTCGTTACAGACACAACACCAGAAAACACCCAAAAGAGTAAAACCTTATAAATGTAAGGAGTGTGGGAAGACTTTTAGCCATTGCTCAACCTTGGCTACTCACCAAAGAATTCATTCTGAGCCAAAACCTTACAAATGTAATGATTGTGGCAAAGTCTTTAACAGGTTCTCAAACCTTACAAGGCATCAGAGAATCCATACTGGAGAGAAACCATATAAATGTAATGTATGTGGTAAGGATTTTATGATCCGTTCACACCTTTGGGGACATGAGCGAATTCATACTGGAGAGAAGCCTTACAAATGTAATGAGTGTGGTAAAGCCTTTTCCGAGTGTTCAAATCTTGTTCAACATAAAAGAATCCATTCTGGAGAGAAACCTTACAAATGTAATCGGTGTGGTAAGGAATTTATCACTCGTTCACACCTTTGGGGTCATGAGAGAACTCACACTGGAGAGAAACCTTACAAATGTGATGAGTGTGGAAAGGCTTTCTCCGGGAGTTCAAATCTTACTCAACATAAGAGAATTCATGCTGGAGAGAAACCATATAAATGTAATGTTTGTGACAAGGCCTTTAGTCAGAATTCAAGCCTTACAGTTCATCAGAGAATTCATACTGGGGAGAAACCTTATAGCTGTCGTGAATGTGGCAAAGCCTTTAAGCAGTATTCAAGCCTCAGTCGACACCAGAATATACACAGAATGAAGAGATAGATGTAGAGCCCTGGTAGGGCTTTTATGAAATGGTCTCACGTTTGGAGTCATGAAAGAATGCACACAGCAAAGAAACTTTACAAAAGAATGGCATGGCCTTCGTGCCATGACTTGACCTCAGGAATCACCAAAGATTTCATGTCAGAGAAAACCCTAGAAACACAACTTGTGGTAAATTGCTTAAGTAAGTTGTACAATGTACTGTGCATGAGAGAACTCTCACTAGTGAGAACTAAGTCTAGTTCTGGAAGATTAATCAAATCACGTGTCAAAGTGTTCAGGAAGATTAAAAGTCAAAATGATTTAAAATTCCTGAGATAATGGGTGTCAAAGGAGCAGGGGCATCTGTGGAAATGCCCCCTTATCTTCAGTAATAGTCATTTTATTCGTTTAGATTTTGTGATGAGGTTTTCTTTATTATTGAATTTGACCTGTGGTTGAAAATCTGTTAATGATGTTATGTCTTTATCACAGACCTTCCATGTGTTGCCACGATGGTGTCTGTGATGGACCTTCTTGTTTTGGTCCTAATGTGAATGGTGGTTTGTTCTTAATTTTCAAGTCACTGTTGCTTGTGGTATCTAGGAAAACAGTTAGCTTTTGTGCTGTGACTTAGTATTCCACAGCCTTGATGTTATTGCACAGTAGTATTTTACCTACCGTACTTTGACGCATGTATGAGATGGTTCCGAAGTTCTGGTGACAGGTGCCACTCTTGTTTCTGGCTTAAAAACACAGGACTCTTCTGTTACCATCCTAATACCAATTGAATCTTGCAGTCATTTAGTCCATCTTGGTCATGGCGCAGGTGCTGGATGTATTGTGTTGCAGTCAGAGGATCCAGTTTGTTAAGGTCTCGGAAGCTTAATGCGTCGCTGGTTTTGGCACGTAAAAGAAATCTGTGCACATAAATGGAAACTGGTCCTAGCCAAAATTATAAATATACCAGTAATCTAAAATACCAGTATAAGTTACAGAAACAACCTAAATTTAGATCCAGAGTAGTCTAAGAACATAGCCATCCAGCTTTTTCAGTGTATCATAATGGTTAAATCATGTGCTTGAATACCTCCCCTAGTACGTTTAAGTCCCCAGTCTGCTGCTAAACAAGGAGTGAAGTTAGTGAAATCACTCAACCCTGTGTGCCTATGGTCTCCTCTTAGAATGAAAGTGGTAGTAGTCACATCCCTGAATTTTGATGAATGAAGACTCTAAGTGCCTTGACAGCAGAGATTCTTACATTGTGTTTTTTTTTTAGAATTTCCCATTCATCTCCTTAGGTTCCCACGCAGCATCCCCCAAAGGAAGATCACTCATTGCGAACCACCAGATGGCCTCCAGGTTTTTGGCAGGAGGAATGGTCTTCTTATCACAGATGCTGATTACAATGCTGGGAAATTTCTGTCTTCTTTCTTTACCTGTGTATCTTCCTATTTTGTCAGAGGTGATGATTAAGGTCCACAGATTTGAGTGGCAAGCACCTGTTTGTAGCCAACTCCTTAGTCATTATCTTTGCAGGACTCTCCAGCACAGTGAGAGCTTTTCGGCAGGAACATTTTCTTCCTGATCCTGGATGTAAATTTGTGTACTGGGTCATAGTGTGACACTGTGCTATGTTATCTAACTGAGGAACCTGGCTGAAGGGATGAAGTTTACAAGGACTTTTTTGTACGATATTGTACATTTTGTGCATCTGTAATTACTTCAAAATGTAAAGAAAGGCAGCATAATATGCTGTGGCTTTTAGGAAGTTCAGGTGCAGCTTTTTGTTCATATGGGAATAAAGGACATTATAGGTATATCCAAAAATCATTTTTAAACCTTAAAGTCTTAAAACTTGTCACCTCTTTGGCAATTTTCTAGAACGCTGTCAATGACATTTGCTTCCACCCCTCATAATGTGCGGCTTACTCTGCTTCTTAGACCTGGATCAGAAGCACAGTAGTGAAACCAAAGGATTGGGTGTTTCAGGTGTTGGCTTTATTATGCATCAGTGGATACTGTGTTCTGGAACCACCTCTAATCCTGTGAAGTAGGCAGATGGTCAGAAGGAAGGGGAAGACGATTCCAGAAGCACCATTGAAATTCTCTTAATGTCTGAATGAAGGAAGCTTCCATCTTTCCCTTCAGAACAGGGTCGGAATCTTCTCATTCCGGACAGAGTTGTCAAGAGACAACAGAAGAGGCAGAGGTACATAAGGAGAGGTCCTGCGTTAGGGAGGAAAGCTACCCTCACCCAGGACAACCAGTTTTCTGTAGGTCTCTGATATCCTGACTGTGCACACAAGGTCTCTGAACAAGGTCTGTGCAGTCCCTGTGTTTCTAAGATAATACTGGGGAGGATTGGTGAATATCACAGTCCCTAAAATGAAATACACACACACAGACCTGCGTTTCCTAAAGTGGCAGCAGGAAAATTATTTTGTTTTCACACAGTATGAGATAAGACTAGAAGTATAAGGATCGGTTCTGGCGTAGTGTGAGAATTATTACTTGGGTTCGGTGGCAGACCTTCTGGGTCCTGACTTTGGAGAAGTTTGACCTTTGTAAGTCTCCGGTTTCCCCTGTAGGGTGGCGCCTTCTGTGCAAGGCTCAGTTGCACATTGTGTGGGACCTTTCTCTGAAATGCGGTTGATGGAAGTGTCGTACATGCATGTGCCTTCCCATACTCATTACAGGTCATGTGACTTAGTGTCCTAGTTCAGGTACCTCAGTCTCATCTTGGGAGTACACCATGCCAGGAGCTATTCTCAGCCTCTTACATCATCCCTCCACATTCTCCCTTTGCCCCCATAACCTAGTCTCCTCTGGTTGTAATCTGGGCACCTGCTATTTCTTAGACACAGCTGATTAATCTCTTTTTTCCTGTATCCCTTTTCCTCATGTGACTGATGCAGCCCCAGGACGGCAGTAGGGCCTGGGCTTGTCGTGGGAGGGAGAATTCATAGGGAATGTAAGAGGGCCTCCCAAACAGGACAGCCTTCTGTCAGCAGAACAGAAGACCTCAGTGGTACGTTGCAGTGGGAGGTAGGAAGCAGGAAGCAGGTTTGCTGCACCTGGCTGGCTTGGTACAATATGTGAGTCTTGATCTTGGGGTTGTGAGTTTGAGCCCCACATTGACTGTAGAGTTTACTTTTTAAAAAATTAAAGTTTAGAAAATTCAGGCTTGATCAAAAGCTTGATTATAGTCCATTTCTCAAGTAAACAGGCATTCACCCACCATGGCTTCTGAATGAGGGAACGTGGATAATCGTGTTGGGACAGTGATAGGTCCCTGCACCTTACACAGAGATGAGCGCCCTTAATCTCAGTCTCTGGTTCTTCAAGTGGCAGCTCAGGTAACTCCAACAGGGGCAGTGGCCCAATATCTGAGATTCTGACCACTGAGTAAAATACATTTGCTCTCATTTCTACATGTCCGAAACAGAGGCTAAACGTCCAGCCCAGTGAATCCATGAGGTTTCAGCTCTCGTGAGCCATCGGTGGACCAGTGTCAGACAATGAGGGGAAACTGGGGTCACCAAGGTCCTTGCGGTGCCAGGGCCCCTGCTTCAGGCTGCGGCTAGGGCTCATTCCTGTAGAGCTGAGATACTGCTGATGCCGGTCAGGATTCATTCTGAAATATACCTTCTCTGTTTGACCAGCAGGTCTTTCAGGACCTCTCTCTTTGTTGACTGTAGGGTTCAGGTTGCCTCATCAACATGGCATTGTTACACCACATAGTTATTGTCAAATGGGTCATACTTCCCTTTGATAGATGCTCTGTAGCAAGCTAATGGCTGCTTTCCAAAAGCAATTTACCTGTTAGTTATGTCAAATCTGATTCCAGGGGCTCTTGGGTGGCTCAGTCAGTTAAGCATCTGCCTTTGGCTCAGGTTATGATCTCAGGATCCTGGGATGGAGCCCCTCATCACATCTGGCTCCCTGCTCAGCATTCTCCCTCTCCCTTTCCCCCTCCCCTTGCTTGTGCTCTCTCTCTCTCTCAAATAAATAAAATCTTTAAAAACAAGCAAAACCTGAATCCAAACCTGAAGGGAGTCCTCCAGATGGAGACTGCCTGCCTTTGTCAGAGACCCAGGCGGTGGAATCTGACAACGATTTGGCATTTTCTCTGATACTCCAGAAGTCCATTAAGGCTTTATTGCTAGGATGAGCATTGCACCTTGCCCACATAATTACAATAAGCTGTAATTGGAAAAGAATTCTGAATTTGTCACATTTTATCAGCCTTACTGCCAGGGAAGGAATTTTCCTGTTCAGGGCTATTGAGACTAATGTCTCTAACTTACCAACAGACAATTTGTCCATGTAGTGAAACGCTGACAGCAGAGGGTTGAAACAAATGTGCTTTATTCTTCACCCACACACTAAGGGCAAATGTCTGGGGAATTTGCTTTACTAACACTGTTGTACCTTAAGCCCACCCTGAAGAATGTGGATAAATATGGAATGTCATACAGATGGTGATGGTTGTGAAAATTGGTAAAACACCTAGAAAAGTATGGGAAGTGTGGATAACAGCTGAGCAGATGTAAGCCTGTGACCATGAAATTTACGATTCCATATGTAACCAACAGAAATTTGTGCATGTGTCACCAAAGCACAAATTCTAGAATTTACATAGCAGAGCTATTCATCCTAGCCCCAGATTGAAGACCACCCACATGTGCATCAGGAGTGGAAAGGTTAAAGTAATTGTTAGATGTTTACACAATGGACCGCTATTAAATGTGAATCCACACAATGGAACTAATGCTAGTAGACGACCTACGACGTATGTTAATGAGTTCATGAAGTCATTTGGAATACTCTCTTCGTTGTGGGTCCATTTCTATAAAGTGCTGTTAAAGTGATCTATGTTGTTTAATGTCACATTGTTTACTATGGTGAGTGGTAACTGGGAGGCTTATTAATAACGAGGTTTTTTGGGCTGAAAATCTTCTGGGTTTTTTTTTTTTTTTTGAACTACAAAATAGATACAAAGATGTACTCTCTGCTATTTTAGTGTGCTTTGTACTTAAGACCTATACGTGTATCTTGAAAAATTGTTTTTAAATGCCTGTCACCAATTTTCAAAAATTCAGTTGAAGGTAAGTAGATTGCTTTCGTGTCCTTTTGTTATCGTAAAGATGTTAAATAGTAATCTGTTTTTAAAAGATGTACTCTAATTCCTAGGTGAAACATGAAGATATTGAGTGTAAAACCTCCTAAAGGTAAAGTAGAGAATTATTGAAAATTAACACAGAAGATAGATAAGAAAATAGACCCTAGGTAATGATGAACATGCATCACATGTTGGTAAATCTAATCCCAACTTAACCAGTATTATATTGAACGTAAATTGGTAATTGCTCTTGTTAAAATCTAACATTGACTATTGAGTGAAATTTTTTTGTATGTTAAAACATTAGGATTAATGTAAAATAATGAAATACAATATCACGGCATTTTAACCTAGTAAATTGCCAACCGGACTGTATGATAGGGTTCACTGTCAGTTGTCGTTATGATCATTGTAAGTGGTACTATTCTTATATTTATTAATATATAGTTTTCCAGTACTAGTATTCAGTGAATAACAATCTAACAACTCACCACACGTACACATTCATACACGCACAGACATATGTACAAGTGTGTGTGTGTTGCATCTTGATTTGTGGTCTAATGTGTGGTAAATATTTCTGAGTGCCTCTTATCTTAAAAATAGTGTTTCTCTGCTTTTGTGCCACAGGGCTCAATATAACAAGCTTCATGATGTCAAGCTAATTCTCTTCAAATTATTGAATCCTTAATATTTTACTACAGCTTTATTAGGTAAAAACAGAGATAGCTCTATTGTCATTTTTCCTGTATTTGAGTAACAACTGTGTGGTCCTTGTGGAAATCCTGCTGCCACAAACTGCATGTAAACAGGATTCCTGATGTTCCCTCTAAGTGACTGTTTCTGAGCTGCTGCAGGTTTAGTCAGAAACTCCACTTAACCTCCTCATCACTGGCATGAGTGCCCCCAGGTCTCTTGCTTTCCAACACGAGAATTGTCATCTTCATGTGATAGAAAAAAGTCTGTCCTCTGGAGTTGCCAAAACCCACCTTATCGTAGACATTTTGCCTTTTTGTCTGTCACTCACCTGATTTCTTTTAAAGAATTAGCCATACATCCTCGTGCTTTCATTTTTCCCACTGTAGTTTAATCAGTGTATCTCTATAGCTAAAAAAATGTGCTTCTCTCCCTCCCTATAGTTCTTTTTCCAACAGCTGTCATCTCTGTAAGGTTATAATGTACTAATTTAATACCTTGGCCCCAAATATACCTACTTCCTGAACCTGATTTCCACTTCCTGAACCTGATTTCCATTTCCTGTTCACCCCATTGTTTCATTTTTCCCAGAGAACATTTTGTTTGTTCGGTTTCTTGAATGGCCATCTCACATACTGTTCCTTTTCCATGGAACTTCACCAGACATTCCATGCTTAGTAAATTTCTGGATAAATGTATTATGTCAAACTGGAAGTTCTATGCTCAAAGACATCCCCATAATATCTAGGTTGTGTCAGGACCCACGTTTTATTATTTCATAGACTCGAACTATTCCACTATAAACATGACTAACACTTATGTGTGAATTTACATAATAATTAGGTAGTACATCATTTACAATTGTTGTGTTTATTGTTTATTATTGGACATAACTTCAGTCCAACATCTTTTGTAAAGTGTGTCATCACTGTAGAACTCTGTGAAGAGGAGTGAATAAACAATGGACACTGCATAAATATGTTTCATTTCTTTTTTTACGTTACACTCCAGCCCCAATGTGGGGCTTGGAACTTATCGACCCGTGATCAAGAGTTGCACACGCTGTTGAATGAGCTGGCCAGGTGCCCCACTTTACATTTCCGATGACATTCAGGAGATTTTGTTCCTTGTCCAAATTCTGGCAAAACTGGAGCTGTGGCTCATAGAACAAAAGGGCCTACAGCTGGGAGTAATCTGTTGATTAAGGTGGAGATGTTCGCCAGCAACCAACTGCAATTAACAACAATGCAGACTTGGAAGGTGGAAAATGGTATAAAATGGTACAAGGATGCTCCCAAGGACAAGGATTCTTTGGGTGACTATGGACCTGGGGAAGCATCTTGGGGACAGATTGTTGGTATAAATGTGACCCACTCCTTGCGCTTATACATGGTGGAAACCCAGAGCATGACCCCAAGAAGCAAATCTCAGAAAATGATAACACTGTTGCCTGTAGTGATTATGTGTTTTTATTACTTACCCCAGAACAATATCCCAAATCCTATTTTGTTGTGATGTTTGCATTGTTTGTTTGCTAGTAACATACACAGGAAAAGAGATATTTACCAGTATTTGGCAGGATCCAGCACAAGGAAACAAAGGAACCAATGTGCGTGGGAGCCTCCACTAAGTTCTGCCCATGTGTAGTTTCTGGGGCTCATTATGATGGCCTGGAAGGTAACTGAAGAGACTGCTTCTGATGGACACACCCCTTCCCACTCTGTGAAGATAGAAAACAAGATTGCATTTGACATCAAGGAAATCTTTCAAATCTAGAGCTGCCACTGTCTGGGGGACTCATTTAGAAAGCAGGGTTAGATATGGCTATAATCAGGTGCTTGAGAATCAGATCTGAGGACCTCACCCTACGCCCAGTAGAGGAGGAGATAATGGTAGAGAAGAGAGAAATTTCCAGTGATTCTGAATACCGTCTGTGATGAGAAGATTGTTCTGATGGTCACATTCCTGGAGCCATTCTGCCGGCTTGCAGCAACTGATAATTATTTTGTCTTCAGAGTCCGAGGATCCCACATGGGAATATAATGTATGGGCTATGTATGGACATTTATCATGTCCACTGCAATTCAGTTTTCTCCACTTACCATTAGAATGTGATCATTCTAATGGTTCCCCATTAGAAGTGATCAGTTTTATAATTTCTAGCAACATCTTTCATCTTAGTGATATATCTGCACATAAGAGGAACAGGCGCAACAGCCATATCAAAATGCCATTCAAAGACAGTAGTTCCTGGACATGTTTATTGTTGATGTTACTAGTCTAAATTCTTCATACTCATTATTTTTATCTTGGAAACTCCCAGTTATCAGCACTTCTCACTTTCAAGTGGAACCTCCCTAGTCCCCACTTTTCCAGCACCTGGGATGGGTCCACATATTGGGACTCTTTCTCACAGTGGGACTCTTTGGGAACCTACCCACAGTCCCCTTTTCATACTCCCATGGAGCCAGGAAGGCACACCACCCACCCCAGTGGTGGCTGCATGAACACTTTCTTGACATAGCCACTTGGATCGCGGAAAGTTTACCAGTAGCAACCGAAGCCCCTGGGGGTTGGGGACTCAAGTGATCATGATAGCCAGTGCCAAAAAAACTGCTAGAACTTACAAGTTCAATAAAGTTGAAGGATATAAAATCAATGTGCAGATACCTTACATTTCTATATTCCCCAATAATGAAGCAGCAGAAAGAGAAACAATCCCATTTAAAATTGCACCAAAAATAAAATACCTAAACATAACAGAGGAAATGAAAGACTTCTCTGAAAACTATAAAACACTGATGAAAGAGGATAACACAAGAAATGGAAAGACATTCCATGCTCATGCATTGGAAGAAAAAATGCTGTTAGACTATCTATGCTATACCCAAAGCAATCTATACATTTAATGCAATCCCTATCAAAATAACCAACAGCATTTCTCACAGAACTAGAACAAACAATCCTAAAATTTGTATGGAACCTCAAAAGACCTTGAGTAGCTAAAACAGTCTTGAAAAATCTTGTTTTGGTGGAGTCTTTCCAGTTTTTCCATATAGTATCCACATAGTATAGTATCAAGTTATCTGCAAATAAAGTTTTACTTCTTAGCATTTGGATGACTTGTTGTCTGATTGCTGTGGCTAGGAATTCCAGTACTGTGCTGAATAAGGGTATTGAGAGTGGACATACTTGTTTTCTTCACCTTAGGGGAAAAGCTCTGTTTTTCCCCATTGAGTTAGCTATAGGTTTTCCATATAAGGCCTTTTATTATGTTGAGGTATGTTTCCCCCATAAACCTTTGTTGAGGGTTTTTATCATGCTTGGACATTGTACTTTGTCAAATGCTTTTTTTCCCATCTATTGAAATAATCATGCTTAATACTTTCTCTTAATAATGTGATATATTACATTGGTTTGTGATTATTGAACCATCTTACATCCCAGGAATAAATTCTGCTTGATCATGGTGAATGATTTTTTTAATGTCTTGTTGGATTTGGTGTGCTAGTATTTTGTTGAGAAGCCATCTGGTCCTGGAGTTTTGTTTGTTGATAGTGTTTTGATTACTAATTCAGTTTCATTGCTGGCAGTTGGTCATTCAAATTTTCTATTTCTTCCTGCTTCAGTTTTGGTAATTTATATGTTTCTGGGAATCTATGCATATCTTCTAGGTTGTCTAATTTGTTGGCATATAGTTTCTCATAATATTATCTTACAATTGTTTGTATTTCTGTGGTGTCAGTTGTTATTTCTCCTCTTTCAGATTTTATCAGTCTACTGTTTTTTCTCTTTTTCTTTTTTTTTTTTTTTGATAAGTCCAGCTAGAAGTTTATTGGTTTATTGATCTTTTCAAAGATCCAGCTCCAGGTTTCATTATTTGTTCTATTGTTTTCTTAGTTTTTATTTCATTAATTTCTACTCTAATCTTATTTTTTTCCTTCTGCCAGTTTTGGGTTTGTCTGTTCTGCTTTTTCTAGATCCCTCAAGTGTAAATTGAGATTTTTTGCTTCTTGAGGTAGGCCTGTATTGCTTTCCTATTAGAACTGCTTTTGCAGCATCCCAAATATTTTGGACTATTTTTTCCCCATTTATTTCTATGTAGTTTGATATCTTCTTTGATCTCATTAGACTCGTTGTAGCATGTTATTTCACCTCTATGTATTTCTGCTCTTTCCAGAATTTACCTTATAGTTGATTTCTAGTTTCATAGTACTGTGGCTGGAAAATGCTGGTAAAAATGGCTTATTTTGCATTGGTAGGTTTTCACATTTCACATTCCACTTTGCCTCCCTTGTACAAACAGGTGTGTTCCTCACTTTGCTGAATTGCTTAAGTTAAATTCTGGATCCAGCCCTGGCCGCACATTTTGGATCCAGCCCAAGTTCCTGGATCCAGCCGAAGACCCACATCCACTCCCTACCAAGCACCAGGTCCCAGACCACGGAGTCTAGCCGGCCTCCCCAGGGAGCAGCGTCTCTACCTCCAGGACAAAACCATTTTTAACGAAAACCATATCACCGTGAGAACCTGTAAACTTGTTAGCTTTCAACACAAGTGGCTCAAACGACTACAGCTCTACCTTAGAATGTTGGGCATCAACTGAAAATGGGCAGGCAGCACCCCGGTCCCACAGGATGCGAGCAGAAATTAAAACGGTTGGAAATTCCAAAGAAAAGACGCATCCTTGGGGCGAGCTGGAGGAGACAGGGGCCCACCCACATCCCGTGGGGCGCTCTGGCCCCAGCGGTAAAGGTCCGGCAGAGGGGAACGATAGGGCGCGCCGGATGCTGGAAGCTCTCAGCTCCACTTCCTCCCGACCCCACCCTCCCGCAGTCCTTTCTCGAAGGATCTTAAGCATTTTCCTCCATTACCCAAAGCGCTCCCCTCTGGGCCTCGCCAGGGCCCGCCCTCCCGTCAGCGCGCAAGCGCAGTTTGTTATGTTAGCATAGAAGGAACGCTACCGCCTCCGTGGAAGAACTCCAAGAGACGCTCTCATGCAAACAGCAAAGGGTTTATTCAACCAAGCATGCTGGGGCCCTCTGTACGCACAGGAACAGAGGAGCCCGGAGAAAGGATAGGTAGGGGTTTTTATACAAGTAAGATCACGGAGGAGGCACAGCACAGCAGTTTCAGTAGTTACAGGAAGGAATTGTTTGCCTATCTTCCACGCAGCCGCAGGCAGTTACAGGAAGGATTGCTTGCTTATCTCAATAACTGCTCCAGGGCTTTAGAGGCTTAGAAAAATTTAACCCTTCAGTTACAGCCGTCGGGCTCCTCAGGGACTGGATCAGTTAGAAGCTCACGGCGGCTTCGACTGTTTTCAGTGCTTTCTGTTCTCTACGTGAGCGTTTCAGTCCCGGAGCCTACGCCCTTGGGGCCTGGGGTCTCCACGCACACTCGGGTCCCCTCACCCGCTCCTCCCACCGCGGTAAGTAGTGGACACACACCGAGAAGCCTGTGGGCAGCGTTGGCGGCCCGGGGTCCCCCTGCATTTTGGTTCCCATCTGTTGCAGTCGGTCCCCGCCCGCGCTCTCCGGCCTTCGCGCCTTCAGACGCCGCCTGCCGCGTGGAGTCCCTGCCTCCCGCGTCCCCGGGCAGCCCTCCTACCCGCGCCGCAGCCTGGCCCGACTCGGCCGCCAGAGGCGCGGAGTCTCTCGCAGTCCCAGGGATTGCGCAGAGCCCGCCGCCCTCCCAAGATGCCCCACGTGTAGACCCCCGTGCACTGGGAGGACCGCTGCCCGAGAAGAGCGACCTGTCGGGTGCGGGCTTGCAAGAGCGAGATGGCGGACGGAAGATCGCGGGGAGTCACGGAGCAGGTCCGCTCCCCCACGCGAGGATGGGGGACCTTGGGGAGGCCGGGACGGCTGCAGACGGG
>PITA01031419.1:0-15241 GCA_004023965.1 Spilogale gracilis
TTTTTTTTTTTTTTTTTTTTTTTTTTTTTAGAGAGGGAGGGCAGAGAGGGGCGGGAGAGAGAGAATCTCAAGCAAACTCCCTGCTGAGTGTGGAGACCAACTCAGGGCTTGATCCCATGACTCTAAGATCATGACCACAGCTAAAATCAAAAGTCACATTTAACTGACTGAACCACCCACATGCTCTGAGAATCTGCATTTCTTTCTTTTCTTTTTTTAAAGATGGACTTTTTAAGATTTTTTTTTTTTTTTTGACAGAGAGAAACATAGCCAGAGAGGGAACACAAGCAGGGGGAGTGAGAGAGGGAGAAGCAGGCTTCCCGCCGAGCAGGGAGCCCGATGTGGGACTCGATCCCTGGTCTCCGGGATCATGACCTGAGCCGAAGGCAGTCGCTTAACCAACTGAGCCACCCAGGCGCCCTGAGAGTCTGCATTTCTAACAAGCTCCCAGGTGAAGACAATATTTCCGGTCCTCTGATCTTGAGGAGCAAGAACTTACACATGATCAGATGTCAGGTGAAAAGAAAGGATCCTCCTCCAAGTTAGAACATTCACATCTTCACTCATACTGATCCACGAATATGAACACTTGAGTTTCTTTTTCTCTTGACAATCACTTACCTTGTCAGTGAACCCGATAATCCTGAAGCAATGCTGAATTGCTTCAAATTGTCTTCTGTAAGACTCCCTGGAACTTATGTCATGTATCACCCTTCCCGTTTCATCAGCTATATACCTAAATGGGGTATGACCAAAGACAGTGAGCATTGACTTGGCAAATACCACCTCAAATACCAGGGCGTCACTGGGCTCCTTCTTCATCTGGGCATTTCCTTTTCAGTCTAATACTGAAGCAGAATAATGGTACACATGGCTGAGTAAAATGGCTACAGTTAAGTTCCTGAACTTTCTTGAAAATGAAAATGGTGAGGTACAGTTCCGCCATCTCATCCTGGGTATTTCAAGTTAAGACTATCAATGTCCAGTTAAGAAAAACAGTTCCATTTAGTTCTAAGTTTTCTCAAATGCTAGTTACACATTCATTGAAAATCAACAACTAAAACCCCGGATATTTACCTAGGAGGCTTTTCCTCAGGAAGTCTGAACTCAGAAAGTTTCTTCTGGTGATAAAGACCAGCATAAATGTAGTAAAATATGTGAAAATTTTTCTCTCCCCTGAAAAAACAGGAGAGGGGGTATTATTAATAACATATTCTGCTTCTGCACTTCAAGTAATTTACACCATTTCACCATTTCTGTTCTGTGAAAAATATTATCCTGTAGCAAATTTGCATTTTCAAATATGCAAATTAAATAGGCCACATCCCAATTACAGAATAGGAATAGTGGTAGGATTAGTAATTGTCACAGTGTCACATTGTTAAACACATTTATCTTTACGTAGAAGGAGGTTTTAGAAAATAGAACACTCATACGTAACAGCTCAGGTTACACATGCTTAGAGATGTTTCTAGTACGGGCCAAATGCCTACGCCTCTGTGCCACTTCCTTTCTGTTTGTAGTCCACGCTGCTTAAGAGACAGTGTTATCCAGCTTACACAGATACCAGCCAATCTCCCTATCATACTGGGGCCCCAGGCAGGAAGTGGCTCTCCAGTCCTATGGCAAGCTTAGGAACAGAACTAGCCAGAAACAAAGTCTCTACTCTTGCAAACCTGTATTCTTTCAAAGTGGCATGTACCAGTCCCCTGGTCTCCTGCTGTCCACCCTCTTTTAGGCCATTGTGGCCAAGGTCCTTTCAGATCTGTGTTACTCTAAGTGTGGTCTCTGGACTACTGTCAGTGTACATGTCTAGACATTTTATAGCACATGACATTGCCATGACATTCAAGGGTATAATAATTTTTTTGATAATTCATTTTCATTATGTTTTACAAGGTATTAGTTCACAATGGACTGAGAATTTTTTAAACTGGTCCTTCGGCATAGACAGTTTGAAAAGCCCTGTTCTAGATCCCTTTCCTTCCTCTGTCGGATAGTCTCTTCTATTGATAGCCCTAGGATTTGGCAAATCCTCACCTTGGACAACTTAGCTCTACAGAAAGAAATCTTCCTTCTATTCCTTGTTCTTGTCTGTCACATGGGCCCCACCCCTCTCTCCAGTTTCTCCTGGGTATTCCGGTCTTTCTTTGGTCATTTATCCTGTCAAAGATCTTCTGCTGTATTCTTATTCCTGCCCTGTATTCTAGATGCCTCTGCTTGCCCTTTCTCACTCATTTGTTCCCTCAACTAATAAATTTACCAAGTGCCAGTCATGGTGGGCACTGCACCATGGTGCCAGGAATACAAAGCTAAGAGATTTCATGCCTTCTGGACTTTCCTTCTAGTGACGGAGTTCGAAGAAACAAGGAAACTGGTGATGAGGGCTTTGAAACAAACAAAAGGCTGAAATAAAGAATAGTTGGGAGATGAGGGCAACTTTTGTCAAGTCAGGAGAAGGACTCTCTAAGGAAATAACACATAAGCCAAACACTGAAGCATGAGAAGGGGCTAGAAGGAGCTACAGAAAGAAGGGGGGAAAGCATTCCAAAGACAGCAAGCAACATATACACAAGAGCTCTGAGCATGATACCCACATGGAACCAGAAAAAAAAAATGCTAGTGAGAAGGGGGTGGGCAGGTGGGCAGGGCAAGCCCCCATCCAGCCTTGTTAGGCCATAATGAGGACTTTGTTACTTAGGCAATTAGAATTCTTTGAAGCATTTTAAACTGGATCCAAGATCCATGTTGAAAAAAATACATTCTAGCTGCAGGAGGAAGACTAGACTATAAGAAGCCAAGATGGATACAGGGAGACCAATCAGGAGGTCCAGGAGGTGAAAGAGCAAATGACTTGGATGGGTAGCAATGACAGTGATAATGGGGAACAAGGGTAAGCTTAAAGATCTCTTTGGAGGACAAAAATAACATCCTAAGAGAATGAATGAAGGTGGTGAGGGAAAGGGATCTGAAGTCTGCCTCCTAGGTCTCTAACTTGAACATCTTGGGATGATGGCACTATTCACAGAGATGGCCAAAGCCCTTTTAGGGCATTATGAATCAGTATGCCTGGTACAAATGTCACTTATTTTTAAAACTCTGATAAATGTGCAGGCTTTGGCTGACCCATCTTAGTCTTGTTTTCTTATGTTTTCTTTTTGCAGAAAATTCTAGTTCTCAACTTTTCTGAACATTGCCAAATACCGATATCCACCCCCAGCATAAATTCAATTTGGTTTTCATCCCTGTATCTATCTGGTTTGGCTAGGTTTTGTTGCAGTAACAAGCATTCCAAAGATCTTAGTGGCTTAACTCAACAAAAGGTTACTTCTTGCTCAAAGTACATGTCCACTGAGGGTGAGCAAAGGGAAGGGGTGTGCTCATCACAGTCCCTCAAGGGCCCAAGCTTATGAAGTAGCCACCATTTTGCACTTTGCCAGATGGTCTTGTCATTAAATGCTGATTTGCTAGCACTGGTCATAGGACCACATCCAACCCCAGGATACCTAAAAGGGAAATCCTTCATGTGCCTGGAAGGGAGCAGATGAGACAGCTTAGGTGAACAGGACCTGCACAAGCCTCATTTTCTCCCCTCATCCAGTATCTTCAGTCTATTTTACCTCATCACTGCTGTCATATTGAATAAATTTAATAATCACAATATTATGGTATGTTAGATACCTATTAATGTTTCAGATTCTATGTTTGGTATAAATCACATATCTCATTTGATTCTCATAACAGCCCTGGATGGGTGATTTTATTATGCCCTTTTTGCACATAAGGAAAGTAAGGTATGAGGATATTATATTAAGTGACATATACAATAAATGACATAGCTGTGATTGGAACCCTCTTCATATTATCTTTGTAAAAGACCACTGTACATTTGTACACAGAAAACTGTACTTTCCATTCTGTCAGTGGTAGCTCCATAAACTTTAAAACCACCCTAATTTGGGGAGAGAGAAGCAAGGGACATCATAAAAATTAATCAAGCAGCCACTGGGAAGCTAAAATAACTCTCACTCTTTTGTTCATTTGTTTAGTTTGCATGCCAGCCCCTATTTTGTGAGGAAACTGCAAATGTATGACAGAAGAGGACACCTGAGTTCTGACCCCAGAACAAGTGTCGTGGATTCTCCTTGCACAGGAGCTCTCAGATTCATGGACTTCTCTCCACCTCTTTCTCCACTGCTATGCTCTTAGTCCAGGCCAACATTCTGCCTCACACGGATCTGGCAACACACAGCCTCACTGCATGTCCTCCAATCTAGTTTCTCTACTGAAGCCCAAATAATCATTTGAAATGCAACTTGGGTTTTGTGACTCCTCTGCTTGAAAACATGGCTTCCTATTGCCTTTATTTTTTTTTTAAGATTTTATTTATTTATTTGACAGAGACAGCATGAGAGAGCACAAGCAGAGGGAGAGGGAGAAGCAGGTGGGGCTGCTGAGGTGGGGCTCAATCCCAGAACCCCAAAATCATGACCTGAGCCGAAGGCAGATGCTTAACTGACTGAGCCACCCAGGCAGCCCCTTACCGCCTTTAGAATAAGGTTCAAAAAACCCAGCCTAGTTCCAAAGCCCCACATGATCCGGTCTCAGGCTCATCTTTGTCTATCTCCCTTATTGGGTGGAGCACCACTTTGCTTGCCTAACTCTTAGTGATCCTCAGTCTCAGATTAACTGTCTCCTACACAGGGAGAGCCCCTCTCTTCTTGGACTACGTTATGTGCCCTTCCTTCTCTTTTACCATCATAGCACCTTATATTGTTTCCTGGGACTTATCCTAATCATTATGTCTCTAAGTTTATTTATTTCTTTAATGCCACCCCTCTCCCTTCCCCAACCCCCACTGGCTCTAAGCTCCATGAATACTGCCACTTTGTCAACTCCAGAAGGGAGCACAACATTAGCATACAACAAGCATTCAGTAGATAATTACTGAAAACACAGGAATGGATCATGTTCCTAAGGAAGTCTGGTGTCCCACAATAATAGTAAAAAGCATGGCTAGCCCTCTAATAACCTGTACCACACAATGCACTTTTTAAAGTAATTTTATATACATGAATTCATTAATCTTCACAGCATGCCTATGAGGTAGGTACTACTGGCATCACCATTTCACAGATAAATCACAGAGAGGTTAAGTGACATAACCAAGGAGAGTAAATGTCAGAGCCAGCATTTGAGTCCAGAGAATTCCATACTATGATCACTATTGCTAGACTGCTCTTCTTACAACAAAATCATTTTTTTCCTTTTCACTCTAGGGAAAAAATTAGTACGTGGAATATTATCAGTGCTTTTTTTTAATAGACGATTCAGTTTTAAGGTATCTAATGATTTTTTTGAAGATTTATTTATTTGAGAGAGAGAATAGGGGAGGGGTAAAGGGAGAGGGAGAGAGAGAGAATCTCAAGCAACACTACGCCAAGCATGGAGCCCGAAGCAGGGCTCCATCTCATGACCCTGAGATCGTGACCTGAGCTGGACACTCAACTGTGCCACCCAGGTGCCCCAGCACCTAATGATTTTTAAAAGTATTCACAATGTTTTAAATTCTACCTGGCATAGCCAACTCAAAAGAAATGGGCACACCAATCCCAAAATCCCATCCCATACCTTGTACTTGGTCTGCAAATATCTTTTAGGTTAAAAATTACCACTTATCCTTTGTTTAAATAATTCCTTGTTCTTGGACAGACTGGTGGTGGGTTGTGGGGCATGGATGCCAAAAACAAGGGTGAAACAAGGCCATTAAGATTACCAAAGCCTCCTGGTCTATTTTGTAGAGCAAGAACAGAGTGACAAAATAATGCACATACACAGCCTGTTTTATAACTCTGGATTTTTCAAGAAGATATTCAGAGATTCTTGCCCCCATCACAGCTCCGGTTGGTGTAAACATCATTTCCAGATATTTTCCAAAACGGCTGGAATTGTCATTGATGGCAGTGCATGCATTTCCAAAGGCTTCCACCAGGGAGTTGACTTGCAGAATCTTCTCTCTCAAGGTCTGATTATTGGCCTGTGCCAAACAGACAACAGTCAAGAGGAGCTTCCAGAAATATTACCTTAGCAAAACTGCCAGGAAGCCCTCCCTCCCCCCCAAAATTCACATTATTCTTTTGGGAAGAACTTCACTTGGGGAAATTAGCATTAGCCACCAGCACTGTTTTCTCAAACCAGCAACACCCCAGGTGCACAGGCATGAGATGGGGCGAGATTAGGTTACCCACTTCTACACTTTACTTAAAATCCTTGACAGATAAAATGCCTAAGCAGTTTAGAGAGAGTTTTAAATAGAGAGATCCCATAACTTTTCTTAGTCATCCATTATAATGTTCAATAAACCTTATCTGTAGAAAATATTCATTGCATTCTTAGTCTCACAATACACTAATTCTGAGTCTAAGTAATTGCTAGACTAGTCATTCCTTTAACATCCATTTCATCAAGCTAAAAATTTCCATTTCCTTCAACTTTTGCTCAAAGATATCTATTTTCCAATCCTTCAATAAGCCTTAGTGGCTTTCCCTGAGCCTGTTCCTAATGTTTAACCAACTTTACTACTTGATGGCTAAATGCTTCTATCACATTGAAAACATAAAAAAAAATAATTGCTGATAATCTAGTAAATTTGTGCTGGCAGTATTTTCCTCACTACATGAAAGAGGGATGGGTATGCTGACATCTTAAGAGGCCTAACTATCAGGAAGTAAACATAATAAAGATGGAAGTATTATGTAACCACTAATAAAAACCAGTAGCTCCATCATTTATAAAATATGCAGTTACACTGGCAAGGATTCTAGCCATGACACATAAAACAGGTGGTCAATACCTTTCCCAAGAAAGTCAAATGCTGAACAATCAGGTGGGCACTTTCCGTCTTCCCAGAGCCACTTTCTCCACTGATGACAATGCACTGACACAGAAAATGGAATGAGAGTGAAGAATTCATAGCACAGTAAACAATCTGTACGTTCAGGGATGGTGGTTTTCATACACTATCTACCACTGTACACCTTCATTTTTTCACTGAATGATTTATATTAGGAATTTTTCCATTTCCGTACACTGAGAGCTTCTTCAACTTGTTCACAGCGGCTTGGTCCATTGTACAGATGTACCCATACTGATGGGTACGTAAGGCATATACTATAATGAATAATCCTATATGCAGGGCATTATATTTCCATGCAGGTTCTTCTAGAGAGTAAATTCCTAGAAATGGGTTGTTGAAGTAAAGGATAAATACATTTGTAAATTGGACAGATAGTACCAAATTGTTTCCCTAAGTACTGGACCAATCCCCGAAAGGGCCTATTCTACAGCATCACTAATAGTGTATGTTGGACTTCTGCCAATCAGAAACATAAGAGAATGGACTCTCAGTGTAGTTTTAATTTGCATTTCTTTTATTATGAGTGAGGTTGAGATCTTTTTATATGTTTAAAATTATTCATATTTTCTTTTCTGTGACCAGCCCATATCCTTTGCCTGTTTGTTTGATTTTTTTTATATATTACTGGTCTTACTATATCATTCATTCCTAGGAGCTCCTTATGTATCAAGAAGATTAGTGTGTGCGGTATAATAAAAAACATGTATTTGGTCTTTGTCTCTGGTTCCTGGCACAGAACTCCTAAGACCCTTGGAACTTCCTGAATCATAGGGGCAACAGGACCATCTTTTGTTATTCACAAAAAAGTCCCTTTCAACCAAACCTAACCACTAACCAGGTGGTTCAGAGTAGGGCCCAAGATAGCTTCCCAATGGGTGCTGGTCACCAAAAAGACCAAATACATGATGAAAGAGTGGAAACTTTCAGCCCCATCATCCCAACTTCAGGGAGGAGAGAGGGACTGGAGATCAACTGAGTCATAAAGCTCTTAAACAAGATTCAGAGAGCATCTGGTATGAACACTTTGAGAGGCTGGGAGGGGAAATGCCCAGAGAAGGCATTGAAGCTTTGCACCACCTTGCTCCCTTATATCTTGCCCCAGATAATCTCTTCCATTTGACTGTTCCTGAGTTGTATCCTCTATACTAAGCCAGTAAATTTAAGTAAAGTGTTTTCCTGAGTTCTGTGAGTTGTTCTAGTGAATTGTCAGACTTGAGAGTGGTTGTGGAAACTCCTGAATTTTTAGGCTGGGCAGAAGTGCACATAGCCTGGACACCCCTTTTGTGCCTGGCATCTGAGATGGGGTGGGCTTTGGGGCTAAGCCCTGACCCCGTGGGGTCTGTGCTAACCCTGGGAAGTGAGTGTCAGAATTGAATGGAATTGAACCACTGGACATCCAGTTGTTGGAGAATCAAAGAATTGGTTGGTGTGGGAAAAGACACAACCTTTGGAGTCAGAAAAAAACCACAGTGGGGCAACTTCTCAACTTGAGAAATACATGTGTCTCTCTCCACTGACTTCCTCTCTATGAAATCTATGGACATTTCACAAGTCTCTAGGAAAGGTAAGAATTTAGAGAAGCCATGTTTCTAACCTGTAAGTGAATCCATGCACTCTATTTTGTAAGTTCCATCTATTCCTAAACAAACCCAAAGCTGGGATTTCACATCTCAGGAAATTTGCACACAGTAACACTCTCAAAAATTTTTCTTATCAATTTTTATTACTTATATTTCAAACAGACTAAAGACATAAAGGAAAATATACATATTAAAAGTGTTAAGATTGGATATATCACCACTTTGAGTTGAAGGTCCAGAAAGGGAAGTTGTGTAGGTGAACTTTGTGTTTAACTACTACTGAGTTTAAAATCATTCAGTCTTTACCAAATCTACCACAATTTCTCAGCAGCTAAATGGTGTGGGGCTTATTCACTGTCAGCCTGTGTGCAATATTTCATTAAAAAAATACCAAATCATGAAAATCCTCAGACCTTAATAAGAAGGAATTTCGTTTATGTCATTCTACATTCTGTTTTTGTTATAATTGTAGTCATGTAATCAGGTAGGTGTGGGCTCTATGTTCTCATATTCATATTAGAAACACTCTTATTACATTTTATCAGGGAAAATGTGTGCTTGCCATGTCAATGCTTCACGTTACCCAAAAGAATTTTCACATTCTTGGCTGCTGTAACACTGGTCCTGTTCCACTGACCTACTATCTAATTTTCTTTGTTCTTGAACCAGCACCAGCAACCAGAATGGAGTTTTCAGGAAGATGTAAGAGCTGCAGAGGACGACAGTACACATCCTACTGGGTGAGTTGGCAGGGAAGGAAGGAGAGTTCTTACCTGGTCTTTGCCAAAAGTAACCATACATTGGTAAGCAGCATCTGCTGATGCAAATATGTGAGGGGGATTTGAGGCACGTTTCACACCATGATAAAGTCTGGAAAACTGAAGAAAAAAAAATAATTAATTTAAAGAAAACATCTCATGCTCCAGTACCTGTGGCCCATGAAACCAAGGCTTTGTCACTTGTTTGGGGAATTGCAGCATCAGGCAGGCTATGGAGCCACAGGCTCTGCAGTCTGCAGGCTTAAGCTCAAATCCCAGTTCTTCATTTACTCATTTCATGAGCTTTTGCAAGGAAGTTAACTTTGCCATGCTAAGTTTCCTCATCTTCCAAACAGCTTGAATCATCGTGCCTGCTTCAAAAGATTACGAGGGGTGAAGCCAGCGCCTGGCATGTAGCAAGCACTAAATGAATGTTTGCGATTACTGTTACACCTTGCTCTAAAAAGTTACCCCTGAAATGGAAGAATGCCATCTGTGTTGTATTATTATCTGTGGGTCGGGGTATACACTGCTAAAGCAGCAGCAGTTTATTCTCATGTCTTCCCTTCTTTTCACTTTCCCTTGTGGTTTTTAATTTCCTATTAAGGAGCAACATGATCTTACAGCACCCCTTACCTGTGGAGAGTATATGCTTAGATTCTGGAAGGGGTTTAAAGCAATTAAGATGTCTCCAACATATGTGTAGATCAGCAAGTCCAAGTAACGCTTTTGCAACTGACGAGTAATTGTATCCTAAGAAGTGGACAGATAGTACTGAGAGTAAACATTACTTCCAACCAAGAAGGACTTCTAAAAATAACTACAAATTTGGTCTCATAAGAATTTTTTTTTTTCTGAAAGTAGTCAATTTAAATCATTCAGTGACCCTAAGGATCTTCAATGCAGATATTTGCCTTGGAAAAAGAAAAAAAAATTGGAATATGCTGAAAGAATAAGGCCCACTTAGAACTTGCTAAAGGACACTGAGATAGCCAACAAAGGATCTATTTGTGATTATGAAAAACCTGTCTTATCCAATCAAAATGCTCTACTTAGAATTTGATTTAATAGGCTGTTCCTATTGATAAATTAAAGAAAAAAATAGTAACTTCCTTTCTCAAAGAATCACACTTAAAATTTATGTGGTGGGAATACGGAATTGAACACACTTTAGTGATTCATGCATTGTAGTTAAAGGTCTCTGGAGTTAGAATCAGCAAAAGCAGTTCCAGTGCAATTAACAGCTCTATTAAACATGCATACTTTAAGTGGGGATTATCACAGTTTTCCAATTTAGAACTCAAGCTATATTATCCTCTACTATTTCCCTAAATAAAGCTACTCTTTATGAAGAACAAACAACTATCTTGACTTAAGAGTTAAACTGCACTTTCTCTAAAACAGAAAATAATTTCTGGTGATGTAATAAATCATTTAGGCTTACAGTATAAAGGACTTTATTGGAAAAACTTCAAATCCTTTCCTCTTCATCATTTAGGACAGTGAAAGACTATAAATGAACACAACACAGGATCATACTCACAACCAAATGCTCCCTGAGCTTTACCCCAAGGCTATACAAACAATTAAATTTTCATGTGACCTTAGAAGAACATGGTCTACAAGAAAAAGGTCAGACCATTCACATGAAACAAATGTCATCAGTGAGAATTGCCTACTAAATATTTAGTACCTCATCCAGAACCTCTAAATTGACCAAATCATCCTCAAGGCAGTATTTTTCAGCATCTTCCACGTGATAGGGTCTTCTGGTATGCATTCTTTCATGCCTAGAAATTTATCCAGAGAACATGGCATTAATACAGTAAGAAGTGTAGCAGAATGTAGACAAGGGGAATGTTTCATTCACAATCTTCCCACATGATGTGTTTGGAGACCTTGATGGGGACAGGAAGAGCAAGCGCAGTCCAGGCCCCCAAGCCGTAGGGCCCTCCCCCAGCAGCTGCAGAGCTACCTGGGGCAAGTTGAGCTCCAGACCTCAAGCCTCCCTTCTACCACAGTGAAGAATATTGCCAAATGGGCCCATTTAATCCTTGTATTTGCTCTTCCTGAATGTCAACCGCTTTTGCAGAAATACATATGTCATGTTCTTCCTGCTCACTGTCAGGCATATAGTTCTCATCCAGGTACTGCCCATAAGGTCCCCTCGTGCTATCCACCAGCATCAACCCCAACTTTTCAAAAAATATTAAAACTGAGAGAATAATCTAGCAAATATCAATGAATCAAAAACATTTATATTTTACCTTATTTGAAATTTCTTTCTTACCCATGTTTATCCCAGTCCCTCTTCCTGAATGACTACTATTTGGTAGGTATCCTTCCCGTCTATTTTTAAATATTGGCATACACGTGAGCAATATATGTATTTTATATGCTGATTATACAAAATGACATACTGTTTCATTCTGCAAAATTGTTTTTTCCACTCAACATTGTGATTGTTAAAACTATATGCATATACATATTTCAGTCACTTTAATCACTGAGTAACAGCATATGAATATATACCAATTTATTTACTCAGTCCTATGATCATCAACACTTAGATTGATTCCAATTTTTGCTATTAGAAACAAAACAATACTGAGTATCTTTATATGCATCCCCTTGCCTAAATATGTGAGATTTTTCTCTCAGAGGGCATTATTCCATAGGCATTTAAAAAACGTAGTTGGCAAAAATAAAAAACAAAAACAAAAAACTTGGTTGGCAAATAATGCCAATCCCCTCTGGCATACCAAAATATAGTTCTTTAAGGTATTAAATTAGTTCAAGTCAAAGTAGGCCTCCCCGTAATTCCTTCATAAAGGTATCACTACTTAATATGGTGTAGGGGGAAAGCAGCAGCTTAGAAGTTAAAAGCTCTGGGTCCTCATTTCAAGGTTCGGAGGAATGTGTGGGCCCCTGTGGAATTCCCTTACCAGCCTGCATCTCAGTTTTCTTCATCTATAAACAAGACTTCTCAGGACTGTCTATCTCACAGGGGGCTATGAAATCAATACAGTCGTGAATATAAAAAGGCCAAAGAGTTGAAAACACACACCAAGTATTATCAAAATTTGGAACCAACAATTTGCATAACTCTACATATTCCTTGGAATACCAATAACTAAACAAATCATGTGTAAGATCCCTTCCATGCACTGTCAGTTCCGAAGCGTCACTGTCACCCGCTATGCTTACCATCATCACATCTTCACAGGATACAGTTTTATTCTACCAGGTCCCAGAAGCTAGCCTGACCGAACAGGCTGCTGTCCTGGCCACACAGGCATCATAGCATCCCACTGTACACTCTGTCCCTTGCTATGTGCATTTCACAGAAGTAGATAAAAAGGAAGAAGAAAATTCAACAGCTCTTCCTGTTGAATCTTGACTTTATAATATGATGCAAATGAGTACAGAAAACATTGACTTTTTTCTCTTCTGCTTATTAAATTTTACTTCCTAATGCCCATCACTGATAGATTTGAAGAAGAGGTATCTGAAGTATGGTATTAGTCACTTCCAGTGCTAGAGCCAGTTTTTCTGCTAATCCATATAGAGATCCAAAATAGATAAAGCTTAATTTTACTTAATAAAATCAAATTTATAACCTAAGCATTTTAAAAATTATTAAACGTAAGGGTTTATTTGTCTGTGTCCTAACATATTAGTGATGTCAAAGAGAAATCAGACTGAACTGAAATACAAAACTGCTTGCTTCTAGCTAGCCACTTAGCAAAATAAAACAGTTGGAGGGTACATATTTCCGGCCAAATCCTCTTCATGTAAAACTTAACCATTTTTTCCCTTAAACTCATAATGAGATGAATGCACAATATGTTTTTAAGAAAATAATTAAATTCTCATCATATTAAATATGGTTACTTTATCTCCTTCCTAAACCCCTACGTGGCAATTGTAGGAAATAGGCCAGGTTAGGGTTTATTCTATACATCTTCAACAAAGAAAACAAGGAATTAAAAAATCATCCACATGGAACTGGAGGGTATTATGCTGAGCAAAATAAGTTGATCAGAGAAAGATAATTATCATATGATCTCTCTGATATGAGGCATCTGAGAGATAGGGCAGGGGTCTGTGGGGGGTAGGGAGGGAAAAAAATGAAACAAGATGGGACCAGGGAGGGAGACAAACCATAAGAGACTCTCAATCTTAGGAAACAAACTGACAGTTGCTGGGGGTGGGAGGGGGAAGGGGAGGGACAGGGTGGCTGGGTGATGGGAAAATAAAAATTAATTTAAAAAAATCATCCACAGATCTGGTTTCAGTCAAGATGGAGTAAGCATTCTCCAGTCTGCCTCCCTACTGAATGCAACTACATACCTTAGAGAGAATGCATGGGACATTGAGAAGTAAACAGTAACAGGAAGACTGGGGAAATCAGAATGTGAAATACCACTGAATCAATGGCAAGTTTCCTGTGGATTATTTTTTTCCTCCAGTAACTCCTGACCTGAACTTAAAAGCAGCCTGAACTACATACAGGGATGTCAGGCTTCATGTTGGATGACATTTTTACAGCCAACCAAAAATGGAAATACTGACAAAACCTCACTTGGAATATCACAAATAAATAAACTCTAGAGAAAGCTGAGACTTTCAAGGTGAATATGTACAATGCAATATACCACCCCCAGGACTGAAACTGTCATCCTTTGAACCCTGCAGAAGACTGTCTATCTGCCAATACAAATTTAATCTCCAGGAATCATGCAGATGCTGTCTATAAATCTGAGCTTGATTCGGATAAAAACTTTCCCCTTATAATATTTTATGAACAACTTGTAAAAGATTTTACCTGCTGTGATTAGCCATGTATCACCTCTCCCCATGCTTGTTGGCAATCAAATTGCTTAGACTTATTTGCTTCTAAAATTGAAGCTGGCAATCTAGAAGTTGACATTGATGCAAGGTACTTCTGCTCTATCAAGATTACTTCATTTTCAGGTGCCTAGGTGGCTCAGTGGGTTAAAGCCTCTGCTTTCGGCTCAGGTCATGATCTCAGGGTCCTGGGATCGAGGCCCACATTGGGCTCTTTGCTAGGCAGGGAGCCTGCTTCCTCCTCTCTCTGCCTACCTCTCTGCCTACTTGTGATCTCTCTCTCTCTGTCAAATAAATAAATAAAATATTTAAAAAAAATTACTTCATTTTCTCAACCAGTGGAAAAAAATATATCTTAGCCCCCACTCTGCCTTCCCCAACTAGTGTTCTGAAACTGTCATCTGCTTCATTTTCCTTTGGCTGTGGAGTTTACAGAGTCTACTGAAGACAAAAATAAAAACAAAAAAATAAAAAAATAAAAATTAACTTAGTCTAGCTCTTATTTGCTTTTTAAAAATTATCCTAGACTTTACATATATTCATATAAAGTACTAGATTGTTTTATATTTGTCTTTTTTAGTTAAAATTAATAAAAATAATTTGGTGTACATTTTTTAGTTTTCTTTCGTCAAATTATTTGTTGTCACTGGCAATTACCAGCTTAAATTTCCTTTAAATTCACATGCTCCATCTAGTGCCTCACTTGAGAATAGCATCTATTATCAATTTTTGCTGAAAAATTCCTTAATGTGAAAATTACAAACTTCCAACTACTACTTGAATTGAGTATTTCAAAGCTCAGAGGAATGGATAGATGGATAAGTAGATGGATGAATAGCAAAAGCATTCTATTAAATGAAGAGGATAAGTTTTAATGACTCAAAAGTCATTTTCAAACCCCAGCAAAGTCTATTTGCTTTTTGCTAAATTCTTTTTTTTTTTTTTTATTGTTACTAAAATTTTTATTTCCCAGTGTTCCAAGATTCATTCCCCATTCCCCACACCCAGTGCTCCACGCTTTAGGTGTCCCCAGTACCCACCACCAGGCTCTCCCATCCCTCCACCCCCCTCCCTCCAAGTCCCTCAGTTTGTTTCTGTGTCCGAAGTCTCTGTTGTTTCATTTCCCTTCCTAGATT
>PITA01031420.1:0-15196 GCA_004023965.1 Spilogale gracilis
AAAAAAAAAAAAAAAGAATTGGAATCAAGGAATTCGCAAGGGAGGAGAGTAAAATGCAGTAACACGTGTAAGATCGGTCAACCAAATTTTGTTCTCACTGATAGATCAGGCACCCTAGCTGTGTGGCCTGAGACGAGTTCTGTCCCCTGTTGTGCTTTGGTGTCTTCCTTAAAGCTGAGGCCATCAATAAACGGCCTACCAAGAGTTCTGGGCCTGACTAATTAGTGCAAAGTGGTGAGTTCTGGGTCTAATGGGTGCAAGGTGTTTAGCTGGTGTCAGTGCTTAAGAAATACTGGCTATGGTCAGCTCTGATCTCAGCAAAAAACGCAACCCTGACCCTGAGTGTATGCTTATGTCACTCAATGCCCCTGGCCCCTGGTCACCCCCCCTTCACCTGGGCTCTGCCCGATCTCTGATGGGCACGGTGCCTTTGCCCATACTCAGAAGCTACCTTCTGTCGTCCTAGACAGTGTTGGTCAGGAGCCTGGAGCTCTGTGTCTGGGCATGGGTCTGGGGCTGTTTTCTCTGCAGGACCTCCTGCCCTCTGCCTCGCTGTGTCCCAGCTTGGAAATGGAGTGAAACAGAACTCAAGTCCTGCCTGTCCAGTGGCTTACATATCTGACATTCCCTGCAAGCTAGGTGCTGTGCTCGCCTTACGTTTCCTAGGAGGAGACTGATCTCAGGGGAAGGGATTTGCCCAAGGACACACAGATGCTACTGGTGGAGCGGGATTGAGGGGCCAGGTGGTGAGAATTCCAAGTCTGGTGATCTTCGTGTTCTACCCATCTCCAGGGATGAGGCTGTCTAAATCCAGGAGCAGGATCCAGCAGCAACAGCCCAGAGATCGTACCTTGAAATAGGCCCGACTGAAGTTATCGATATAAACCCCAGTGCTCGAAGAGAGCATTTTGGGGAGAGTGAGCAAGCCAGGCTGAGAACGAGTGCTCAGAAATCTGCGCGTGGCCGCAGGAATGCTGACGCAGCTTTTCCAGGGCAACGCAGTTGTGGGCAGGCTGGAGCTAGGCTGGGCTGTATGGCTTCATTTTTACTTATCTATTTATTTATTTATTTCCCTTCTAGAGGTTTCCTGACTTTTAGAGGGCAGGAAGCAGTAGCCTGGCAGTAATTGGAGGTTCATTCCCAGCATTCCTATGTGACCCTGAAAGAGTTACTTTCCCTCTCTGAGCCTCAGAAGAGGAAATCATCTGTAATGTGGGTTAATAATGTGTACTTTGCAGCTGCTATGAGGGGCCAGCAAGATCATAAATGGTTTTCCGACACTGGAATGAACCGATGTTGGTGGCTGAGAAGTTCTGTGCTCTCGGGGATGTTTTCCTTCACCACTAGCAGGTGAGCCATAGGGCACGAGAGAGGCCTTACTTAGGTTAAGGGCCTAGACAGTTGGGGAAAATCCTGGCTTCCGGGTCAGCATCTTGGGTTCCAGTCCTCGCTGTGTGACCTGAGGCAAATCACTTGGCCTCTCTGAGTGTTGGGTTCACCGTTGGCCCTTAGCAACTTTGGTAGAATGTTCAGTGTCCAAAGAACATTCAAGATCAGTCTTTATATTTTCCACCTCCCCATACCACCCCCCAACAGTTCATGATTGCTCCCAGAAAAAGTTCATGCTTAAAGTTTTCCATGCTAAAATTCTCAACCTCACTGTGGCATGAAATCAATTGTTTGCATTTAATTTGACTTCTCAAATTAAGGGGTAAAATTTGAGATGAGGGTAGGGGGTTGGGGGAGGAGATGAGGAAAACGAAGTTAAAACAGATGTGTTTTTGTTTAACTGTCGGATGGTGGTTAAACTGCCTGAGCATTACCATGATTCTTTCTGGATTCCAGTAACCAGGAGTCAGGTTTCACTAAAAATTGTAGTGTGCCTTCCCAGCAAATGTGGGCTTGCCCTCCCCATTATTCTTATTATTGTTTCATATTCATCTGTGGCCACAAAGTACTAAGCAGTGAGAATACCTCATAGATACCTGGGATTTCAGAGCTGGAAGGTGTTTAGCAACTGGCTCAGTCAACTGGCTACTTCACAGACCAGGGAGACTGAGGCCCAGAGAGGGAAAGGAGTTTGCCCAGGGTCACCCAGCTGCTTAGGGCAGAGCTGGACTAGGAATTCAGGCTTCTGGCTCTAACTAAGGTCCATGACTTTCCTGAAAGTAACCTCTGTCTTGGGTTTGATCAGTCTCATATTCATAGTACATCTATAATATATATCTATTTTTTGAAAAGAAAGTTGTTGAGGGAGGATTCAGACAGTGTGGATTGGTAGGAAAAGGATCTGCAACTCAGGAGAGCAGGGTTGGAGTCCTGAATGGTTGGTATGCTACCAGTAAGACCTTGGGCAAGTCCCTTCCCCTCTCTGAGCCTCCTTTCCTTGTTGGTAAGCCCAGATGCCTGACATCCACAAGACCAGGAATGGATCTAATTCGGTGAAATGGCTTTCCCATATTTATGGCCTAGGTTATGGCAGGCCTGTCACAGACCGCCGTCCAAACGGGGCAGGGGACCTCTGTGGCAGACTATTGGCTTCTGCAGTGATTTAAAGACATTGATTTAATTGTCGCTGTTACTCAGCCAAGTGATTTTGTCTTACTTCTCTTGGAAGATCAGGAGTTGGGGCCACACTGGGCCTCATCCTGGCTGGGCCGCCGTGGCTGGAGCTGATTAGCAGCTCCTCTGTTCACTTGACCACAATCCGCACGGCTCCCTTCTCCCTCATGCCCACTTACCTCATGGACATGACCTGCCTGCCTTCTGAGTTTGCAGGTTCTGGGCGAGGTGCTGCGAGGCCTTGGAAGGAGGGCTCACATCTCACGAGGCTTGGGCCAGCACTCAGGGGGCTCAGGGTAGGAATGTGGGACACAAGGACATCAGTCCCTTTTCTGTGGCTACATGGAGGGAGCTTTCTTCCTGCTCTGGTGGTCTCTGGGAAGAATCTAAGGGCTCTAGAGGTCTAGGGGTGATGGCAGCACGTCAGGACTTAGAGAGCTGGGCCCGGGGCCTACCCACTTGGGGATGGACAGCCCTAGGTCCTTCAGAGTATAGAATACACAGCTCCTTCAGGGAATGGACTCCCTGGACTGGTGTATGCTCACCTAATTGCTCCCAACAGCCCTGAGTGCGGGCGTCACACACCTCCAACGCAGGAAACCGCTCTGAACGCAGGGTTCTGTTGGGCCCCCTTTGCCGTGTCAAGGCCTAGCCATGACAGGCAGGCGTCATGGTAGCAGCACAGACCTCCAAGTCACTGAGACTGAGCTTGAGGGCAGTGTGGCAGGCCATGAAGCCTTGTGTATGGTCAGATACAGGTGCTCTCGAAGCAGCTGCCCGGACATGAGATTCTAGAAGGTCACCACAACTGTTCTGGGGGTACAAGAGGAGGTCAGTTACCTCTCCTGCTAACCTGGTAGTAACACTAGGCCCCACCCTCGTCTTTGTGCTCGCAGAGGAGCTCAGAAATGTGCCCCGTGTGGGTTTGCATTTCGTAAGTACCTGCTGGGGACTGGGCACCTTCAGCATTATCTCTGATCCCTTCCATCCCCCCCACCTCCTGCCCTTTTGCAGTTGAGACTGAGTGGTTCAGAGGGTAGACATGCCGGGGTCAAACCCTTCCCCCAGTACTGCTGACTCAGGGAAGGGAGGAGAGGAGAGGAGAGGGGAGGGGAGGCTGGGAGGCTATTACTGGGGAAAAGACCTCTGGGACACCCCTCCCCCTTGCCCCCACCCAGAGCTCCACGGAGCTATCTTCATCCTCCCAGACCTCTGTTTGTGTGGTTTACGTGGATGAACTTCACCAGGTCAATCCAGGCTGCCAGGCAAAGTTCTGTAAAGGTTTTATGTTCTTTAAAAAAGTGTTTAGGTGGCTTTTATTTGAAAAGCCATAAATCTAGGCTTTCAAAGGATCTGCCCTGTGACTTTTTGTTAAGCCAATCTCTTGCCTTCTTTGATCCACCTTTTCACTTTGTCTAGGAAACAACAGGGTGGGTGTCCTCTCAGATCTTAGGCTGTGGCTCCCAGGTCTCTGCCCTGTAATCCCCCAGGCCTCTTGTAGGCTGTCACTGAACTGTGTCAGACGTGGCCTTTCTGAGTACATTTGTCAATTTCTCCTTCCACCTGTCCCCATGTTGACTTTACCACCAGCTTCTTAACATACAGGAGTTAATGACTTACCCATCTGCCCACCTTTCTGGACAGAAAGGGTCTCAGCGGATTCAGAGTCTTCCTCCCCTCCCTCACTCCTACTTAGCACTGCTGTAGGTGCTGTTTTCTCTGCCTCCTTGAGTGCTCCCTTTCCCGCCCCCTGCCACATGTCCCAGTGCTAGCTAATACTGTCGGGCCAGGGATGGCCCAGTGCCTCACCTAGAATTGCTCATTTGGTCTTAACAGCAGCCCTGGGTGGCCAGTGCTATTATCCCCGCGTTACAGAGGAAGAAACTGAGGCACGAAGTCCTCCAGTTGGGAAGTGGGAAGCGGACATGTTTGTCCCCCCATTTAGGGCTGCTTCCTTCTCTGTGACATAAATGATAACAATCCAATTTCCTAGAAGAATCTGGTTCCTTATTTATTTTGAAATCATCAAACTTGGTAATTCATGTTTCAGTTCAGTTAGCCAGATACCAAGATGAAAAACAGGGCTCCTCTCCACAGGAGAGGTCAGCTTGGGCCACCTGAATATGTTTTTGTGTGCAAATGATGTGGGTCCCCCCCCCCCATCCACTTTAACCTAATCCTGATAATTAACACCTAAGGGCTTACTCTGCATCAGGAACGCGGAGCTAACCTCTTTGAAATGACTTGTATTTTTGTCTTCCTCTCTCCGTTTTACGGAGGAGCAAACTTAAGCTCAGAGAAGCTCTGTAACTTCCTGTGACACACAGCTGGAAAGGGGAAAGGGAACCAAATCCCGGTCTGGGTCGGTCTTGCTTAATCAGATTAGCATCTGAATTCAAATCTTTGTTTGTATACAAGCCCTCAGGGGACGGTGGTGTCTGTGTTTGTTTTCACTGGAACCATCTTGCCTCTGGCCTTTGCAAAGTGTGGGAGGAGGCCTGAGGGTGGGGCCTACTCCAGTAGGCAGTCCTCTTTGGGCAGCCACTTCTTTTCTCTTAGGCAGTGGTTCTCAATGGGTCAGGACACCTCCTCTTCTTCTCATCCGAGGAAGGAAGTGACAGTCCTGGCAGGAAGCATCCTCAGAAGGCCAAAGGAGCCAGAGTTTGAATCTCTGCCCTGCCCTTTTTCATGCCATGTGACCTTGGGCAAGTCCCTTTCCCTCCTGGCTTTCAGTTACGTACCACCTGACAACCAGGACCTGTATTGAGGCAAGGCCTTAGGACTTTTCTGGTTCCTGTGTGGCCAGTAGTTACACTGAAATCAGGTATCACTAATCAACCACTGCTCTTCTTTCTACCCTTCAGGGCCTTCGAAATGCAATCCTTGCAGCCCTTACCAACAAATTGGAGTTGGCACACATGACTGAAGGATAGCCCAGAACCAAATTAGATTTTGTCATTGTGTGGAGGGTGGAGAAGGGACAGGCCCAGGGTGTCGCCCAGGTCAGTGTCCCCCTGCTCCTCTGTCTCCTTTTCCTTGTACAGGAAAGCAGGAGGCGCTCAGAGCTAGACTGGACCAGAACTCCCCTCTGGTGCCAGGTGGGGACCTTTCCTGGGGCACACAGTGGTGCCCATGTTTAGTCCTCAAGGGGGCAGTGCTGGCTTCTAGGGCTGGTGACGACCCAGGCTTTGTGGTGAGAGTGAAAGGAAAGAGGCTGGTTGCAGGTGGTCCTGGAGAGTGAGGTTCACCCCTCTCCCACCCTCTTATAATAATAGTACTAATAGCAGTAATAATGGTAGACTCATAATAGTGGAGTGATTAACGTTTAGGGCAACCGGGTGGCTCAGTCGGTTAAGTGTGTGTCTGCCTTCGGCTCGGTCATGATGCCAGGATCCTGGGATCCAGTCCCACATCAGGCTCCCTGCTCAGCGGGGAGTCTGCTTCTCCCTCTGCCTCTGTCGCTGCTCCTGCTTGTATGCTCTCTCTCAAAAAAATTTTTAAAAATCAATTTAAAAAGAACTAATGACTTTTGGGGATATATTCGGAATATTATGAATATTTATCGTGCACGGAGCCATTCTGGTGAGTTCTTTATATATATACACCCTTTGAATCCTTCTAGCAACCCATTCTTCAAGTGAGGGAAATGACTCAGAGGTGAAGCAGTTTGCCTGAGTTGCCCGGGCTGGTGAACTCAGCGGCTCTGCCCAGATTTTAATTCACGTCTGTGCAATCCCTGGCTCCCTGTGGAGTGTGGGACTGCCAGACTCCACTTGCTCTTCCCCACTCACCAGCCTCACTTTTCCTTTGGGACCGGGCCACGCCCTTCCCTGTGGAGGACCCTCTTCCCTGTGGGGCACCTCCCACCTACTGATGGGGACAGCCCCACAGATGGCAGGTGGCATCTCCACTTTGGCAGGTTAGAAAATTGGGCCTGGGGTCCCAAGGGAAGAAATGGTAATCCCTGCTGCAGGGGATTTAGTGTTCTATCTGTTGCCTGGGCCTTGCGGAACTGATGGCCCCAGGGAGCAAGGCTGGGGGCAGCTGACTGAGGTGGGGCGGGCCTGCGCCTCCCTAGCTCCTCTTCCCGCTCTTCCTCCTGATCCAATCAGCCATGTGACCCTGGATGAGTCACTATGAGACTCCCAAACTCAGTTTCCAGGCTCCTTTTGTATTTTTCCATTTTTTTTTTAAAAAGATTTTATTTATTTGACAGCGAGAAACACAGCGAGAGAGGGAACACAAGCAGGGGGAGCGAGAGAAGGAGAAGCAGGCTTCCCGCCAAGCAGGGAGCCCGATGTGGGACTCAATCCTGGGTCTCCAGGATCATGACCTGAGCCAAAGGCAGTCGCTTAACCAACTGAGCCACCCAGGCATCCCAATATTTTTCCATTTTTAAAGCCCATTTATTTATTTATTTGAAATCTCTATATGGTCGGTATGGGACTTGAACTCGTAAGCCTGAGATCAGGAGTCTTATGCTCTGGAGCTCCTGACTGGCTCAGTTAGTGGATCATGCTGACTCTAGATCCTGAAGTTGTGAGTTCGCGCCACACGCTGAGTGTAGCAATTACGTAAAAAAAAAAAAAAAAAAAGGTCCCATGCTCCACCAGCTGAGCCAGCCAGGTATACTTTTAAAGCCCTTTCTTATTTATGAACTCATTGAACCCTTAAAACAGCCCCCCAAAAATATTGTCTTCAATTTGCAAAAGGGGAAACTGAGGCTCAGGTCAAACTGATGGCAAAAAGTAACCCTCAAATTCAGGTCAGGATCCTAGGCTGATGGTGTTTCCCCAGATGTGTTCCCCAGGCTCTTGCAATCTGATCATCTATGGGGTATCTGCCTCGGAGTATGAGTTCCTGGAGGGCAAGAACCCCATCTGAATTGTTGGTGAGCTCCAGTGCCTAGTAAGGTGCCTGCCTTCACCAAGTGCATGTCATCCTTGGGTTAACGAAAGGCTGCCACACCTGGCAAGGCTTTGCCCAGCCCAGCTGGACTCTTACATGGTGAGACCTGTGGAGGCGGGTCCTGCCAGGTGTGACACTCGAGCCACCCATGATGAGCCCAGTTGCCCTTCCTGCATCTCCCATTGGTGCCTTCATATCTCCACTGATGACACCAGACAGCAAATCATAAATAGTTTGGTAGTGATTAGCAGGACGATAAGCCAGCTTCCTTATTGACAGCTCACACCCTTAGTCAGATATGGGGTCTTCCCAATGACGACCTCTGACCGGTCTTTTTGTCTGTTTTATTCACAGATGTTGTATCCTCAGTGCCAAACAACTTTAATTTCTTTAATAATAATACTAATGACCCTCATATGTGGGGGTGTGTACCGTGCTTTTGGCACACAGTACATACTTAATACATACTTGGTGAATGAATGAATACTTGCACATCACACCCTGAGGCAGGGCTTAAACAGGTTTCCAGGAAGGAAACCCCGCCTGTCATCTCACCCCTGCCCGGGGTAGCCCCAGCCCGTTTCAGTTCCCTCATTGCCGAGGCCAGCAGCAACGGAGACTAGCACCTGTCCTGGTGAGGGACGATAGTGACCACTCCGAGGGAGATAGTGCTGGGATCTAGAGGACCCAGAGGCAGAAATGAGGCTTGGTGTGGTTAAATGATTTGTCCAGGGTCACAGAACTGGTGGGTGGTGGAGCTGGGATTTGGACTCAGAGCCTGGAGGCTTTCCCGTTTCCATCCCAGTCGGCTAAGCAGGTTGGTTTTGGCTCTGGGGTGTCTGTCTGGGGGTGTTCGTCCAGAGTTGCAGGCCTGGTTCCAAAGAGCCTCAGTGTGTTTAATGATGAGGGTAAGAGTGGTCTTTCACCGAATCCCTATGAATGGTGCCCCACTAAGTGTGGGTTTGATTCACCCGTCTGTTTGGTCGACTTAGCCTCCCCACCGAGTAGGTACCCCATGGAGCAGGTACTCAAATCCCTGTTTTTTGTTTTTTGTTTTATTTGACAGAGAGAAACAAAGCCAGAGAGGGAACACAAGCAGGGGGAGTGAGAGAGGGAGAAGCAGGCTTCCCGGCAAGCAAGGAGCCCGATGTGGGACTCCATCCCGGGTCTCCGGGATCATGACCCGAGCCGAAGGCAGTTGCTTAACCAACTGAGCCACTCAGGCGCCCCTCAGATCCCTGTTTTAAAGGTAAAGAGTAGAGGGGCGCCTGGGTGGCTCAGTTGGTTGAGCGACTGCCTTTGGCTCGGGTCATGATCCTGGAGACCCGGGATCGAGCCCCACATCGGGATCCCTGCTCTGCAGGAAGCCTGCTTCTCCCTCTTTCACTCCCCCTGCTTGTGTTCCCTCTCTGGCTGTGTTTCTCTCTGTCAAATAAATAAAATCTTAAAAAAAAAAAAAAGTAAAGAGTAGAAGCACACGAGGGGACTCAAGGTCATGCAGCTCATAAGCAAGTTAAGCCAGAATTTGAACCTGGGCAGCCAGGCTCCAGAGTGTGGGCCCATAATCATTTAATACTAGATAAATCTCTGCAGGCCAGATGCGTAAACTCCTGAACCTCCTGGTTCTTCTGCAGCCAGACTCCAGGAGGAGGTGCAAGACAGCGTGATGCTTCCCGGCCCCCTGAGCCGAGGAGAGCAAAGTTTATCTGTTCCCTGTGTGATTTCTGGGAGCAGGGAGAAATGGTGGTGGGGGGCACGGCAGGGCAGTCTCAGTGTCTCTGGGAACCACGGTCAGGGGGAAGCCAGGGCAATCACCCTGCCTGAAGCCACTGCTAACTCGGAAAACTCAGTGGGAGATTGGCCCCAGCCTCAGTCCAGGGACCTGGCCTCTGGCCTAACCCTCCTTGGTTTCTGTCCCAGCCTTCCAAGGTCTTCCTGGGGTGGGAAATGTCAGAGCACTGGCTTATGTGAGAACTTTGCACTGAAATTTCCTCCTTCAACACGGAATCCCTGGGCTAGCCTGCCTGTCCCACTTCCTTCCTCCCCGCAAAGGAAGTGGATCCTTTCCCCTAGAGTGGCTACGTGATTTGAGTAATTGAGTGTTTCCCAGCCGGCACCTGGCCACAGAGAGCTCAGCTGTGCAAAGCCTCTGGCTGGGGCTCTGAGGCAGGCCTGCCAGGCTCGCAGCTGGCCATGGAGGGTGAAATACGGGGAAAACACCTGTCTTGTTGGTTTGACCAGGGCAGGCCCCAGAGGGCTCCTGTGAGAGGCAGGGCTGGCCTGTGGCTTTGTCCCTGCCCAGCCTAAAGGGGCTTCCCCTGCTTCAGGATGTTCCTGCTGGAGTGGCCTTGCTTGTTAACTCACCTGGGTGTCAACTTTTTCGCCCCTGTTTCAGGGTGGAGAAAGGAAGCAGGGTCAGGAAGGGGGAAGAGATGAATATGGAGGACTTTTCATTCATCCATTCATTCAACAAGTATTTTCTTTTTTTTTTTTAAGATTTTATTTATTTATTTGACAGAATCATAGCTAGAGAGGGAACACAGGGGTAGAGGGAGTGAGAGAGGGAGAAGCAGGCTTCCCGCCGAGCAGGGAGCCCGCTGTGGGGCTCGATCCAGGGTCTCCCGGATCATGACCTGAGCCGAAGGTAGTCGCTTAACCAACTGAGCCACCCAGGCGCCCTGTCAACAAGTATTTTCTTAGCTCAACTCCCTACTGAGCCCAGGGCTAGTTGGTGGAATTCATGGGTGAATGTGGCCCAGTTTTTGCCTTCAGAGAACGTCCAGTGTTTGGGGAGATGCTCATGTATGTAAACCCAGGTCGTGTAGGATGAAGGAAAGTGCAAGTGCCGTGGGACCAGAGAAGGGCTCCTCACCAAGCCTGGAGCAGAATGACCACAAGGGATTTCTGGAGGAGGTGGCGTTAGATCTTTCCTTCCCACCTCCAGCAAATATTTACCGAGCATCTTCTACAGGCAGGTGTGGTTCTAGGTGCTGGGGGTACAGCAGCGACTGCCACCAAGTCCTCCAGGAGCTCGGGGTCCTGGAAGAGACAGACCATAAAGTAATTAAGTTAATTTCATACAGTGGGAATGCTGGGAGGAAAATAGGATTGTGAAGTAGTGGGGGGACTGGGGAGGAGTGGGGGCCTCTTTATCTGGCAAGGCAGGGAAGGAAAGGATGTAGGACATGGCCTTTGACCTGAAGGTGGAGGAGTAAGACCAGCATCTTCCTGGCGGAAGAGTGTTCTGGGCAGGGGATGGGCCAGCGCCAAAGCTCCAGGAGGGAAAGCAGAGCAGAGGTGGTGTGAGTGGTGAGTGGTGGTGGGGGGCAGGAAGTAATGTCAGAGAAGTGGGCAGGACCCAGAGCTTGTAGACCTCCCATCAGCTGTGGCTTGGGTGAAGATGTTCCATTTGCTGGATGGCCCCTTAGAAAATTCGAATAGGAATGGCTTTTGAGACTGCCATTGTAATCCTCTCCAGACACAGATGGGGCAGCTGAGATCCGGAGAGGGAAAGTGACCCTCCCGAGGTCATAAAGGGATGTGTCAGGAATAGATCTAGGTCCCATAGTCATCACTAGTTTTTCTCCAATATGCCTAGACAGCTCCTCTGAATTAAGGCGGACGTTTATTAAGCGCTTAGTGTTTGCCAAGAAAGTTACATATGTTGCCTCCTCTGACAGGAGGAAGGTGAGGCTCAGAGTGGTACAGGGACCTGGTAAAGGGTTATTCAGACCTGGGTTCCATATACTTGGCCCTGGTCAAGTGACTGAACTTCAGTTTACTCATAAAATGGGACCGTAATCGTTTCTAGCTCAGGCTATTTAGGATGCAATGAGATAGTCTATGTCCAGCACTAAGCACTTTTGTTTTCATTTAAGTGATTGTGTGGACCCTGGGATCTTTCAATGGATCCTTGTATCAGGCAATCTCATCACTTGTTGACAAGGGCCCTATGTCTATTTTACTATTAAAAATAAATTTAAGCCTGGGTGGCTCAGTCAGTTAAGCATTCGACTCTTCATTTCAACTCAGGTCATGACCTCAGGGTCATGGGATCCCCACGCACTCAACAGGGAGGCTAGACGGCTTGAGATTCTTTCCCTCTGCCCCTCCCCCACTGGCACTCTCAAATCAATCAGTCTTTAAAATAAATAAGTAAATCAATTTAAAGCCCCTATGAACCATTATTCGCTACCAGGACTAGAATATTGACGGTAATTTACAGCTTTCTCTGAGCTCCTCCAACCCCTCCCACTACCTGTCTTTCTGTGCAGTAATCACTCTTAAATCTAGGGTTTCTCATTCCCAGCTTTAAGGGTTTGTTTGTTTGTTTGTTTATTTATTTATTTTTAAGGGTGCTATTTATTTGAGAGAGAGGATGAGCAGGGGCCAGGGGCACGGCATGGGCAGAAGCAGACTCCCCACTGAATGCAGAGCCTGCCACCACTTCCAGGACCCTGAGATCATAACTTGACCCCAAGTCAGACGCTTAACTGACTGAGCCACCCAGGTGTCCCCTATCCTATTTTATATAATCTCCTTGGACTTGGTTTTCTCACTGAATCTTACATTGCTGATACTGATCCCTTGTTGCACGTAGCTGTAATTCTTCTTTTGTGGTTGAAGTAGGCTCCCAAGAGTGGAGCCAGATGTGGGGCTTGAACTCAAAGCCCTGAGATCAAGACCTGATCTTGAGCTGAGATCAAGAGTTGGCTCCTTAACCCACTGAGCCACCCAGGCTCTGCGGTAGGTTTTTTTTTTTTTTTTTTTTTAACTGCTTGCCATAGATGTGATATATACAACAGGTAATTATTTCAGAATTTTATTTAATCTCTTGTTGATGGCACTGGGGTTGTTTTCAGGTTTTTGCTAGTGTAGGAAAAGTATCCATGAATATTCATGTACATGTTTTCTAATTCATGCAGATAGGACTTTGCTCTTGATGTATAGATTGTAGGGCCATAGGATACATGAGAATTTGTTCAGCATTACAAGATAAGAGCCCAATGGTTGGATCTCTTTGCACTCCCTCCAGTAATGTAAAAGTCCTGCTCTTTGGTCTTCTTTTTTTTTTTTTTAAGATTTTCTTTATTTATTTGACAGAGAGAAACACAACTAGAGAGGGAACACAAGCAGGGGGAGTGAGAGAGGGAGAAGCAGGCTTCCCCCTGAGCAGGGAGCTTGATGCGGGGCTCAATCCCAGATCTTCGGGACCATGACCTGATGGTCCCAAAGGCAGACGCTCAACCAACTGAGCCACCCAGGCGCCCCTCTTTGTGTCTTGTAAAACACACGGTGTTGTCAGAATTCTTCATTATTTCCAATCCAGTAAGTGTAACGACTTCTCATTATAGACCTTGATTTGCAGCTCCCAGATTTCCAGCGAGGTTGAGTAAGTGTGTATGCATATGTGTGAGTCTTCTTCTGGTAATGTGTCTGTCTGTTTGTTTGTTTGTTTAAAATATTTTATTTATTTCTGAGATAGTGCACAAGTGAGGGGGAGGCAGCAGGCAGAGGGAGAAGCAGGCTCCCTGCTGAGCAAGGAGCCTGATGTAGGGCTCCGTCCCAGGACCCTGGGATCATGACCTGAGCCGAAGGCAAAGACTTAATCTACTGAGCCACCTAGGCGTCTTGTTTTTCCTTTCTTTCTTTCTTTCTTTTTCTTTCTTTCTTTCTTTTTTTTTTTTTTTTTAAGATTTTATCTATTTGACAGAGAGAAACACAGCTAGAGCAGGAACACAGGCAGGGGGAGTGAGGGAGAAGCAGGCTTCCCGCGAGCAGGGAACACGATGTGGGGCTCGATCCTGGGTCTCTGGGATCATGACCCGAGCCGAAGGCAGTCCCTCAACCAATTGAGCCACCCAGGCACCCCGTCTCGTAGATTTTTTTATAAACTGATTTTTCTCAGGTTAAGGAAGCTCTCTTCTATTCATAAATTATTGAACTTTTTGAAAATAATAGTGTTGAATTGTTTTAAATGCTTTCAGAAAGTATCTTGAGATGATTCTATGGTTTTTCTCCTTTAATCTGCTACTGGATTGACTTTCATGTGTGGCTATTCTTATAAACCAAACTTGTATCGTAGGATAAACCTAACTTGTTCATTATGTATATATTTGGTTATGGTCTGATGATACCTTGCTTTGAATCATTATACCAATTTTCATGAATAAAGTGGGCTTGTAATTTTCATTTTTATATTGTACTCTTTTGACCTTGCTATTGCAATTATAATGTCCTCATAGCATTAGATGGTTGGGCCATGTGGGAGGCTCAGTTAGTTAAGCTGCTCAGGTCATGATCTTGGGGTCTTGGGATTGAGTCCTGTGTCGGGCTTCCTACTTGGTGGGGAGTCTTCTTCTCCCTCCCCCTCTGCCTATCTCTCTCTCAAATAAAAAATCTTGGGAAAAAAAAGAATTAGATGGTAATTTTTTTTTTCTTTTGCTTTCCTCTGGGAAATATGTGGGTAAATTTGAGATACTGTATTTTTAAAAAAGGTATTTTTTTTTAAAGATTTTATTTATTTGACAGCGAGAAACACAGCTAGAGAGGGAACACAAGTAGGGGGAGTGAGAAAGGGAGAAGCAGGCTTCCCGCCGAGCAGGGAGCCCGATGTGGGGCTCGATCCCGAGTCTCCGGGATCATGACCTGAGCCGAAGGCAGTTGCTTAACCAACTGAGCCACCCAGGCGCCCCTATACCCTTTCTTTGATGCATTCTGTAATTTTTGATCAATCAGTCACTCAGTTCTAAGTAATTTCACGTTCCTACTGCAACTTTTCTTTGATCTATGAGTTATTTAGAGATGCTTTTAAGCTCTGAGTGTATAGGGAATTGTTTGTCCTTTCAAAAACATGATTTCTAAAGAATATAAAATAAAGAACATGACTTCTAACTTAATTGTACCATTGTCAGAGAATGTGGGCTATGTGGAAACTGGTCATTTAAAATAAGAGTCTTGGAGAGGCTCCTGGGTGGCTCAGTCTTAAGATTAAGTATGACTGTTGATTTCCAGCTCAGGTCATGATTTCAGGGTTGTGAGATCAAGCCCTGAGTGGTGCTCTGCACTTATCAGAGTGGGCCTCTCTCTCTCCCTCTGCCCCTCCCCATGTACTGTCCTTTTCACTCTCTCTTTCAAATAAATAAATAAATCTTTAAAAAAATAAAAAGGTAATAAAGCATCCTTTAAAATCCTTTACTCCTTAAAAATAAAATAAAATGAGAGACTTGGAGCTCTTGGCTCCACTTGTAAAGCATGTGACTCTTGATCTTGAGTTTGAGTTTGAGTCCCATGTTGGGTGTAGAGATTACTTAAAAATAAAATCTTGGGGCGCCTGGGTGGCTCAGTTGGTTAAGCGACTGCCTTCGGCTCAGGTCATGATCCCGGAGACCTGGGATCGAGCCCCACATCGGGCTCCCTGCTCGGCGGGAAGCCTGCTTCTCCCTCTCTCACTCCCCCTGCTTGTGTTCCCTCTCTGGCTGTGTTTCTCTCTGTCAAATAAATAAAATCTTTAAAAAAAAAATAAATAAATAAAATCTTAAAAATAAATAAAAATTAAAGAAAGACTTGTTTTATGGCCTGGTATGTGAACAATTTTTAAAATGTTTTGAGTGTTCCTGAAAAGAATGTGTCTGTGTTCTTTTTATTCTGCCTCCTTACATTTTTGTTTCAGTCTATCTTGCTTTTTCTTTCATTTTAATGTTTTATTACTTAAAAAAGATTGCCA